>JAKELK010000163.1:0-141463 GCA_021525775.1 Lactarius deliciosus
TCTTATCTATGACATCACATGTACATGACATCATGGACTTCTCTAGACCGTCCTTGTACTATTGTCTTTGTACTTCCCTTTGTTCCCTTATCTTTATTGTGATGTCACTATGATATCATAGTCTGGACTTTTATTGTTCTATGCGCCTTGTTCTCCAGAACAGCACATTCCTTTTGTCTTCTAGTAGAACAATACGCCTTGTATTTACTGTGACCTGTGTTACCACCGTCACCTCCTGTAGCAGTATAAGTAGAGTACCATGTACGCTCTGGCACTACACCAGTTCTCATCTGTTGTGTGTCAGGTATGTCTCCCTCTGTTGTATAAACACCAGTTCTCATCTGTTGTATGTCAGACCCCACATCTGCTTCACTTGCTAGATCCTCTGTTGCTGCTTCAAGTACCACCCACATATCTCACCACAGTCTACTTTGTCACTGTGAGTATGTCCTACATGTGTACTGTTCATCAGTCCTCGCGTTTTTGATCGATTGATGTCCCTCAACTCGGATAGGCTTACAACCGAATGAAGACTCGAAGATCAAAGATCGCAAGCGATGTCCTCACATTGGTGAAGACATTTTTTGAGCGTGTAGAGTTCAAGAACCAACTGGAGAAGGTGAAGGAGTATGTCCACTGGGCTTTGCGGGCTGGTGGGCCAGCCTACTACGACATCCCTGTCCCAAAGTCCTGCACGCTCAGGAAGGATGATCCAGACTACCCGGTAAGTTTCTTTTTACCATTGGATGATATTATTACTTATACTCATACACGCTAGAGGCCTGATGGTTTTTTACGCTCACAGTTTATTCTCCCTGTTGCTGAGACATATATGGGCTTCTCAGCAAAGTCAGTCCTCTCCCCTTCTCTGGGGCCAAGGAACCCGCCAAAGGGCCTATATGCAATTATTTTAACTGCGATATGCCAGCATCATTGATTGCTGCAGCTCAACTTTTTGACTGACATGCCTAAAAGGTTGAGCGGGCAATGAGGGCCCACTTGACAGGTACTTTCCATGCACCTAGCGACTTCAATCATCAAACCACTTGGAACTCGATGAAAGATTTCTATCGGATCCTTGATCAAATCAGCGAGTCCCGCTGGATGCAAGCCCTTAACTTTACTGATTGTGATGATATAGAAAACCCCATGGATGAATCATTACTGTTGTTGCGATCGGACTCATTGGTACGGACTGCAGTCTCACGGGGTTCTGACTACCCTAGTATTAGTCAGGGACAGTCGTCTCAGTCAGCGGTGTTTCGGATATCACATGGTACGGACTTGACTCATACCTAGGATAGTCGTAGTAGGGTTCGAGCTACTATCGCTACTGGGTACCTTACGTTCAGGAGGAGCTTCAAAGCTCCTCGACAACTGTATAACTAGTAGGCAGTACGAAGACCGAGCTCCTTAGCTTGGTCTTCTTGAATCCTTATCTGATCCTGTCTCCCTCTCTCCTCGTCTGCACCCTTCTCGTACTCTGTCTCCTATCACGTCTGGCCTTGATCAGGCAGATCGCCCAGCAACACGTGCGCCTGGTGGACTTCGCCCCAGTGCTAGTAGCGGTCACGTTCCTTCTAAGGTCGTGTACTTATATTCGCTAAGTCGCTCCCCGTATAACTCGCCACTCTGTCCCCACTCAAGTCGAGCACCGTTAGGACGGGCCTAACGCAACATTAAGACCAAGCTAACCCTCACCAACGACACAGTGGCGTCCACAACAAGAGATCGGTGGGACCGAAACCAAGCCCAATCGTATACTATCCCCAGTAGAGGAGAACGGAACGTCCCCACGCGCTATCTAAGAGCTGCTAGGTGGAGGACACACAGAGAAGAAACTGGGTACTTCGTTGATTTCCCCACCCGACCAAGTCGATTCTACCCAGTTGAGTTCAACTTCGAACATACCTGTTGGTGTATACTTGCAACAAACGACGCAGGATTACGAACAGTGGTTAGACCAACCACACGAGATTATCGGTGCGACATCCTAGAGAGCGAAGTAGTCCCCCAAGCAAGAGTGGGACCCATCGACGGCGCAGCTACCACAAGCACCACAGAAGAAGAAGGCTCCGGATCAGACCAAAGCAGCGAAGGGTCAGAAGAAGATCACCTCTCCCAAGTAAACGCGGAAGAAGAAGAAGAGCTAGCAAACCTAGCGGGAGGGATTACGCTTAACGAAGCACCCCAAGCTGAGCAGATCATCGTTCACCCACCAGACGAGATGACAACCACCCAGCTAGAACCAACATACGCACTCCAAGTGGACCCGGTACAACTACCACAAGACGGAGTCCCAGAAGATCTACTCCCCATCGACCCCGGCACAGGACACCGGATGACCGCAGACGACGCAGCTCTCATGAGGGCCATTGGACCTGACGAACCAGACCCTCCCGAAGGAGGAGGACCACCTAGAAGAGGCCCAGGCGGAGGCGGAGGACACGGAGGCGGAGGACACGGAGGCGGAGGACACGGAGGCGGAGGAGGACCACCCGGGGGAGGCGGATTCCCGGGGATGGCTCCCATAGGTAACCCACCTCGATCGTCAGACAGACTCCAAGGCAACCCGCCCATGGTCTTCAACGGAGACCGCACCAAGGCCCTGCAGTTCAGAGCACAGTGGAACCTCTATCAAGGAGTCAACAGTACGAGCGACATCATGCGCAACTACTACCGCCGATCGCTCCTCTTCCTCGGCTACATCCAGGGGGGGACAGTTAACGAATGGGTGATGTACATGACCGACTGGCTGATGCGCCAGACGGAGGCAGGATTCCCCGAACACACCCGACGCCTCTGGGAAGAGACCCTCAGCGCCTTCACCAGACGATTCGCCAACACTATGGAGAAAGAGCAAGCGCAGGCGGAGCTGCGCAAGGGCGTTCACATGAAGGACGGGGACATTGACAGCTACGTGGCCACCTTTGAACGCCTAGCCCGACAAGCTGACTACAACCTCGACGCCCCTCAAACGCTGGACCTGTTCACGGCAGGACTACCAAGGGCTTTATTTGCCAAGGTTTACGAACAGTACGAACCCGCCACGTTCGAAGCATGGAAGCAAGCGGCGATGAAGAAGCAACAGCAGTACATGCATCTACAGGCACGTCTCAACTCGCTAAAAACACCCACTCCGAGAGCTACTCCGCGCCCTAGTCCGTGGGGAAACCCCCAGAGCGGATGGGCACCAAGGAACCTCCCCCATCACCAGAACCCCAATGCAATGGACACCTCCGCAGACAGGACACGAGCACGAGGTGCAGAAGCAGAAGACACCCAGGGGAGGCTTGCCGGAGCAGAGTTCATACTCGACCGACAAAGACCACCCTATCCGCCCAGAGGAGGACCAAGGGGACGAGGCAGAGGAAGGGGGCCACCCCGAGACGCAAGGGAAGTGATCTGCTACACCTGTAACCAGAAGGGACACTTCAGCCGCGACTGCCCACAGCATCGCAACAACGTGCAGAGCAGTGGTAGTAGGAGGTCGGAAACAGACTTCTACACCCAAGAACCAAGAGTGCAGGCCCGCGCAGCAGTAACCCCGCAGCAGCAAGCCCAGGAGTGGCTCCAGGGAGTAGCCGGAGCACCAGACGAAGTAAAGGACCTAGTCCTCCAAGAACTATGGGGAAAAGAGGGTTTTCCAAACGCCTGAACCCGTCGGCCTGGGTGAGGGCGCTCCGTTGTAATTCTGTAATAATCACACGCTACCGATCGTTGAGAATTCCAGTTTCCGTTCGAACAAGTTACAACATGGCCGAAGTAAAAGCACTGGTGGACTCGGGAGCCACAGACAGCTTCATTAAACCCGCGTTCGCAAAGCGAATGGGGATTGGTCTCAAAAAGCTAGAGACACCCAAAAAGATATGGAACATCGATAACTCCGAGAACAAGGCAGGACTAATCACGCACTGCGCAGATCTCGACGTACAGACTAAAGGAACCCACAAAACAATGCGGTTCCTGCTCACAGATACAGGGAACGAGGACATCGTCCTCGGCTACCCGTGGCTGGCCGCCTACGAACCACAGATCAGCTGGCAACATGCCGTCATCAAAGAAGACGCCTACCCAGTGGTCCTTCGAACCACGCACCCAGAAGAGCGAGGGGTAACAATCGCATTCGCCCCTACCGAGTTCACTGAAGAAGAGAAGCGCCACGCCGTGCGACAACTCTACGACGAATGGGAGACAGTCAGGGCGCGCACCACGGCCACGGAACTGGCCATCGAAGCACAACAATACACTGGCGCAACAGAGATCCCAGAAGAGTACGCGGACTTCGCCAAGGTGTTCAGCGAAGAGGAATCACATCGCTTCCCACCCTCGCGACCCTGGGACCACTGCCATCGAGTTCAGGAAGGACGCCCCAACCGCCATCGACTGCAAGATCTACCCCATGTCACGCGACGAAGACATTGCCCTCCGCAAGTTCCTTGACGAGCAACTGGAGAAGGGGTACATCCGACCATCGAAATCCCCTTATGCGTCGTCCTTCTTCTTCGTCAAGAAGAAGGATGGGAAACTGCGACCAGTCCAGGACTATCGAAAGATCAACTCGTTCACCGTGCGTAATCAGTACCCCCTACCGCTCATACAGGAGCTCATCACGGACCTGGGCAACGCGGACATCTACACTAAACTCGACGTCCGCTGGGGATACAACAATGTCCGCATCAAGCAAGGCGACGAAGAAAAAGCTGCCTTCAAAACGCGCCATGGATTCTTCGAACCACTTGTCATGTACTTCGGCCTCACCAACTCGCCGGCCACCTTCCAGGACATGATGGACTCCCTCTGCGGACCCACCATCAGCAAACACGAGCTGCTGGGCACCACCATCCGCGTCTACATGGACGACATCGGCATCGCCTCCCGAAACGGCCGCGCAGGCCATATCGCAGCTGTACGTGACATACTCCAGATCGCAAAGGACAATGACTTGTACTTCAAACCAGAAAAATGTGTCTTCCACGCACCGGCGATCGATTACCTGGGGGTAATCCTTGAAAAGGGGGTGACACGCATGGACCCTGTCAAAGTCGCTGGCATCCGCAACTGGCCAACACCAACCACGGTCAAACAGGTCCGATCTTTCCTCGGATTCTGCAACTTTTATCGCCTCTTCATCAAAGGATTTGCCACATACGCACGACCGCTGAACCGATTAACTCGGAAGGACACGGAGTGGCAATGGGGACGAGCAGAGGAAGACGCCTTCGTAAAGCTCAAGACGCTAGTCACAAGCGAACCAGTACTGGCACACCCGGATCTCACAAAACAATTCGAGATGGAGGTGGACGCATCAGGCTTCGCGGTGGGTGCGGTACTCCTGCAACGCAAAGAGGACGGTAAACGACACCCCATAGGCTATTACTCTGCGACGCTCAACGAAGCAGAACGCAACTATGACATCTACGACCTGGAACTGCTAGCCATCGTCAAAGCCTTCCGCCACTGGAGACCCCTACTCGCAGGCTCTCCACACAAAACCAAGGTATTCTCCGACCACCTCAACCTGCAGTACTGGAGGTCGCCACAAAGGATAAGCAGACGCATCGCCAGGGAAGTACTTGAACTATCCGAATACGACTTTGAGATTCACCACATCAAAGGCACAGCCAACGGAAGGGCAGATGCACTCTCCCGGAGGCCGGACTATGACCAGGGGGATAACGACAACAAGGACGTAGTGGTCCTCCCCGACGCGCTCTTCGTGCGAGCCACACAAGTAGAAACCGTCATGCCGAACACCCTGACGATAGAACCTGGAGAGATGGAGCGGCCAGACGCGACATACCATCAAGACGAGGACTACCTTCGCCCATGGATCGACGCACATCGACTAAAGAAGATCGAAGGCACTTGGTACAAAGATGGAAGACGGGTGGTGACTGGCGGATTATATGACAAGAGAAGTATCATCTCCGCTCACCATACACCACCGGTTTATGGACATCCAGGCATCAACAAAACCTCGCAACTGGTAGGACGTTCCTACTGGTGGCCAAACATCGCCCAAGACGTCCTGGACTACGTCAAAGGATGCGCCGAGTGCCAAAGGCACAAAGCCAACAACCGACCAACCCGAGCACCACTATCCCCGATCTACCCGAACCCTGAGGCACTCCCCTTCGAAACTATCGCCCTCGACTTCATCACCAAGTTACCCCAGTCGCAGGGGTTTGACTCGATCCTCACCATCACCGATCACGACTGTACCAAGGCAGCCGTCTTCATCCCTTGCCAAGAGGAAATCACCGCAGAGGGAACCGCTGCTCTATACGCTAAGCACGTCTTCCTGCGATTCGGGCTCCCCACCAAAGTCATTAGTGACAGAGACCCACGTTTCGCATCCAAGTTCACGCGAGAACTGTGCAAAATCCTAGGAATCTCGCAGAACGTCTCCACCGCCTACCACCCTCGAACAGACGGACAGTCAGAACGGACTAACCAGTGGCTCGAGCAATATCTCCGCTTCTGGACTAATGAGAGGCAAGACAATTGGGCGACCTATCTCCCTATAGCGGAATTCATGCACAACAACTGGCCCCATGAGACCACCAGGAAGTCCCCTTTCTATCTCCTAATGGGGTACAACCCACGCGCTGATTGGATCGATAGGCCATCACCCATACCCCAAGTGGCGCTGAGAATCGACCAATTCCAGGAGGCCAGAGCGCAGGCCAAGGCCCTCCTTATCAAGGCACAGAAGTCATGGGTCAAACACAAAGATACGCCCAAGTACAAGGAAGGAGACCTCGTGTGGCTGGAAGGACGCCACCTGCGCACCAACCAGCCAACCACAAAGCTTGCGCCCAAAAGACATGGCCCCTTTAAGGTCGCACAGGTGATGTCCTCTGTCAACTATCGCCTCGAACTTCCCACACAGTGGAGTATCCACCCAGTGTTCCACACCGATCTTCTCACCAGATACCACGAGACCGCAACGCATGGGCCTAACTATCAACGCCCACCGCCGGATCTAGTAGAAGGGGAGGAAGAATACGAAGTCGAGAAGATTCTAGACTCGCGGAGATTCGGGAGAACGCGAAAACTGCAGTACCTCGTGAAATGGAAGGGGTACCCCGACTCGGAGAATCAGTGGGTCGACCGGAGCGAAGTATTCGCCGACCAGGCTATCCGGGACTTCAAAGCATTGAACCCCGCCCGAGAAACGCATATAAGAGGGGCCCACTACGAGCTAAGTCCTCCAGCAACCCCTGCTACCTCTTCCCATCCTGTCTACCATCGCATCATGTCCTCCTGCTCCCTCCCGTCGCAGTCCACCATCGACACCGTCACCAAGGCCCTGTCCACCACCCATGGGCCCGCCACCCGCGAGGACGCCCTCACCGTCCTCCGAGCCTTCCCAGACCCCACCGTTGGGGGAGGCGCCGATTCCCCCGGTGCGCAGCCTCTTACCTACGAGGCGGCCCCCGAAGAAGAAGAGCGTGCCCTACTCGAGGGCCAGGCCGCAGATAGCCTCGTTCCACGCCTTGACGGACACGGTGACAGTGAACCTGTCCAGGTACCACACCGAGTTCGGGCCCGTGCGGCCATGGAAGGAAGTAGTGAAGGAGTGGAGGGACGAGCAGCTACGGAGGGCGCAGCTGAAGCAGCAGCAGCTGAGGCATCGGCGCCTGATACAGCAGACTGGGGTCTGGACGAGGACGCCCCCAGCGACTACCCAGCTACGCACCCCCTCATTCGCTCCACCACAGACACTGACGACCCACGTGAAACCCCCTACTCGCTCAACACCGACGGAACTCCCATGTACAAGCGGGACCTCGGGGTGTTGGGTGCCCCCACCCATCAGCCCCTAGCCGTCATCAACACACGAGTCCCCAGTGGCTTCAAGGCCAACACTGGCGCGGACTACCTTCCCTTTCGCATCGTCTCCCCCGACGGGGTTGAGCGCGAGGCCCGATACCATCAGGTGATCATGGGGCCGGACCCTCTGATGGTGGGTATCATCGACGAGTCAGATAAAGTCTACGCTCGCCCCCTCTACGCCGCCCCCCACTACGTGTATGGCGGCAAGCCCATGTACCCCGCCGCGGACATGGTCCTCTTCTCAGAGGCTTTCGAAGATCGGGCGCGCGTCGACCGCTGCCTCGACTCCATCCACGACCTCTCCCTCACGGCGGAGATCCACCGTTACCACCTCGCCGACCGGGAGCAGCAGCGCCTCAACCAGCGCATCGACGACCTCATCGCCGCCCTGGGGGAGGTCCAAGGTAAGGTGGCGGGCAGTCGGCGCCGGCTGGAGATGGCCAACGCGTTGGAGCGTATCGAGGACGAGGCGGGCACCATGGTGGATTACGAGCTGACGAAGAAGAAGACCCGTAGGGGCAGGAGGAACGCCCAGCAGCCGCAGCGTACGCGGATTCGTTACGAGGAGGAGGGGTTTGGAGCGTCGGGGCGTCGCACCTGAAAAGGGGGTGATGTTGCGATCGGACTCATTGGTACGGACTGCAGTCTCACGGGGTTCTGACTACCCTAGTATTAGTCAGGGACAGTCGTCTCAGTCAGCGGTGTTTCGGATATCACATGGTACGGACTTGACTCATACCTAGGATAGTCGTAGTAGGGTTCGAGCTACTATCGCTACTGGGTACCTTACGTTCAGGAGGAGCTTCAAAGCTCCTCGACAACTGTATAACTAGTAGGCAGTACGAAGACCGAGCTCCTTAGCTTGGTCTTCTTGAATCCTTATCTGATCCTGTCTCCCTCTCTCCTCGTCTGCACCCTTCTCGTACTCTGTCTCCTATCGCGTCTGGCCTTGATCAGGCAGATCGCCCAGCAACACGTGCGCCTGGTGGACTTCGCCCCAGTGCTAGTAGCGGTCACGTTCCTTCTAAGGTCGTGTACTTATATTCGCTAAGTCGCTCCCCGTATAACTCGCCACTCTGTGTCACGGCGCAGCCGGGACGCGGCCCGGAAGACGACGATTACGACCCGCAGCGCGAGAACGAAGTGCGCGCGGCGACGGCAGTGCTCGAACGCCTGCTCGGAGCGTGGGAATACGAGACGGATCACGTGCAGACGGCACGCGCGGTGAGCTCATACACCCCTCACCCGTCCACGCGCTACCAAGAACCCTGGGAATAGGGACCCCTTATCGGCCGTCACGTGACCCCGGCACGTGACCTGCCTTGGAACATCGAAGAAGAATCCGGAAGAGCCCAGATGAGCTTATGCCTGGGTTGGCTTGTGATTGTGAGTCCGGATGTGATCCGGCTGTGGACTCGGATGTGGGGCGCCTCTAGGCCCTTATCTCTTATCTCTTATCTCTGACTCATGCCATGCGCCTTATTGCCATTGGCTTCTCGTATTAGGGTTTCGGATTCGGGCTGAGCTTGAAAGCTCCCCCCCTGTAGTATAAGTAGAGGGCTTTGGACGCGTTAGAGTCCTTAGCTTTGATATCTTGTGTAATACCTTCCCCTTCGCCGGAGTTGGTTCTTAGGGCACAGAGTGTATAACAGCTTGATTCCTCACTGTCTCATCCCTTCTTTTGTCATCTTTGCTAGTTGGCTGGAGTTATCGCCACTACGCGTTCCGCTATAAGTCGTGCTACATCCCCGCCGACTTCTATTATTCGACGATTGACTTGGGTCCTTGGACGGCGAATTCCCTTGGACGAAGCGAACAGGCGACGAGGTCACGTGACCTGGCAGACGTCCGGAAGGAACGTAACACTCTGTCCCCGCTCAAGTCGAGCACCGTTAGGACGGGCCTAACGCAACAACTGTCAGCATACCGTGTTGACATCTATATTCCTTCTAGCCCCACAAAGTTTGGGGCCTAGTATTTACCACGGTCGTTCTTAATCTAGCTATGGTACATTTAGACATACATTACAGTTTTCGAGTTATTGAAGTTTCTGAGGTTTTTATCTTTGTCATCACCGTAGGTCTTCGCAAAAATTGACTTGGGTCACCAAGTTTCAAAGTATCCTTAGTATTTACGGTCTTTTGTGGTCTTTTGCGGTCTTTTGGGTTGTAAAACCGAAAAAGACTTATTTGCCTAATTACTGATGCTAGCGCTACAATGGAAGATAGTACGAGGAAAGGTCGTGGAGGCAGCGTCGTCACAGATATGAGGTGCGGAATCCGGATGATGGCCAGGGAGGTTGCACAATGGATACCAAGATGGTCGCCACGGAATGCCATCCTGATCGCTAGTGGAGGCGGAGAATTGTGTTGGGGCAGTATCGGTATTTTGATGTAGAGCGATGAAAATAGCGCGAATCGGCCTGAGGATATACCACGCGATCCTCAGACTATCGCCAGTCTGTGCTTTGAGGGCGATTTGATTCCACAGCGCACAGAACTCGTGCTGCAGTTCAGGTGACGTATCTTGCACATCGAATTTGGAAGCTGCTTCAAGAATTTCAGAGAACTCGTCCTCGGGCCACCACCGCTTCCAATAATGGCTAGATTGCTGGCGAGCGAGGTGAATCAAGACGGCAAGTGACAAGCTGTTACCGTGTGTGGCAAAGTCACGGAGGACAGATTCCGGGACGCCTAGACCGTTGGAGGCAAGACTAAACCAGAGGTCGTCGCGCCGTTGCACCCTTGCAATAATACTGGTAAATATGGCTTGTACAACCAACGCAGTTTCTCGGTCTCTGCCTTCACCCCAACCTTTCATGACACGGCCAAATTCGGCGGTTTGCAGTCCCCGATATCGATCTTGAGATACGACTCTGTGAAGGATATACCAATGAGCGTAGGGAATTTCCGCCGGATCGAGGGCTTTCGCGCAGATGACGGCTCGCCTGTTTTTGACAGGTTCTGGAAGCGAATCGGACGAGAATGTGCGGTCGAGTAGTCCTGTCAATGCTCGAAAAAGCCTCAATTTCCCCACTTCGGTGAGACTCGGCAAAGGATCGTCGACCACTTTGGAGCTGCGGAAGCCAGGTAAGCCGGAAAAGAAGCGCTCCAGCTCGTGATCCTCGTCCAGACTGTCAAACGTCCACAGAAAGGCGCGAGTATCGATCTCCGATGGTGAGTTCAGAGCGGCTTCCTCAGCTGTCTTCTGCATGCCTTGCACAAGTAATTCGCGACAACTTTCCTCCATGGATTGAAAGCGATTGTTGGCTTCGCCACTAAAATATTTCAATTGAGTGAGCTTCCGAAGGACCTGAAGTGTGACAAGTCGTATCCCAGTAACAACGTGCCGTGCTGGTAATGAGAGTGGAGTGTGGTATGGGCTGTCATGACGAAAAATTGGGATGAAAGTGATGCACCCATACAGTGTCGTGCAAACGCCGACCCATGACAGCGCCAATTTGAAAAGAGTGAGACTGACGTTGGATAGGAACACCACCAAGCCAGCGAAGAATAGGAATAAGGAGACATGTAGCAGCGTGGGCAACGCTTCGACCGCCCATGGAAGAAAAAACTTCTCGACCCCTTCAGAAAAGAACGCACGGATCCGCGCTCGCTTGTGTGGACTGTAACGTGGCTGAGTGACCTTGAGATATCTCCGTGCCCACTGCTGTAGTAACGTCGCGAGCAGAGCGCAGGTAAGACTGATAACCAAGCTCAAGAACCAAAGTGAGTTCACCCAAAGAGCATGGTTTGGTGGAGAGAACGTGGGAGGGGAAGAAGCGAGGGAACTCGAGATATTGGTTCGACTTGGGTCGGCAACAGTTTGATAGATATTTGCAAGGTAAAAGGTTGGAGACGTCCTGTGGGTTCGGTCGAATGTCCTGAATGGATACCGAGATCAATGATGCGACAGCAGCAGAAAATAAACCGGTCTATGATCGATAGGTCGGTGGAAAGCACGGGATCAGAAGGTAAGAGACACACAAATATAAGGATCCCGTCGGCATCTGCTTTCCAGTTTTCGACCATCTTCTTGTCTTCTTCCGTCGCCATTTCCAAATACATTGAAAAAATAGGCCCGGATCCATCGACGAAATTAGACGGTCCTTGTGCTTGAGTCGGTGCCGACTGGGGCGAGTGCTGGTGGTCACTTATGTAGGCTGCAGAGGCGGGTGAGAACAGCGAGGATAGAGCCAAGCAAAGGCAAGGTACTTGTGCCTATACCTGCCCCAGTTGCGATGGTATCCTCTGGAGGAGCTCTTGACATTGAAGGGTTATCGGTTATGGATTGATTACGGAGAGTACAACGTGGGGGGTGGAAGATGTTACAGTAAGAGCTGCGAAATAGTACGTAAGCTTCAACGTGCGCTTTCGTGTCATTTTTGCGTTGCGCGGCATAAAAAAGGGGATTACCCTTAGACGAAGACCACTTGTGAATAGAGAGGGATTACAAAATGACACACTTCCACCCCAACCCTGCACCGACCTTCGCCGGGCAGTGACACTGCAGAGACCCAGTCAGTGGATTCACACTTTGTCAACATACATACCATATATGGGCGGACGCGTGGAGGACCCGGGCCGGATACTGTAAGTCTGCGCGTCGCGTCGTCGACTCGTGTGTTGTTGAATTTCTTTGGACAAAAAATATATACTTTCTTGCGGCCCCTGGCGGCGACTCGGATTTGCGCAAGACTCTGAACGACGCAGATATTACAGTACCACCATGGGACCGACGGGCGGGAGCCTAACAACTATCTTCCAACGGCGTCATCGTACGAATACGCCGCTCTGCCGCCTCTGCGCGGCCTGTCTTCCCTCGCCTTGGCTCACCACGCAAACCAGATTTCTCGACACTCGTCACCAAGTTCGTCATCCAGGGAGTGAGGAATAGGACTAAAGACGACACGTACACTAAATGATCCTGAGTGGCAATATCTGAATCATGTTTACTTGTACATGTTAATCTGCCGGATAAAGACTGCCCCCAAGGTGACAAAGGTGTGCCAAGGCGCGGAAAACTCAAAATCTTTGAACGATCTGAGAAACCAAGAAAATAAAAATACTACTCAGTGTGATAGATAAGGTTGCTCGTCTACGGTGTGTTATTGAAGCTGTAGAAAACGTTTATTGGTTTTGAGCAAAGATCCGGATATGATAATACTAGGTCGTCGATATATACACAATATGAGAAAGTACTAAATTGAGTACGCAGATGTCGGGAATGAATATCCTATCGTACACGGACATCTAAGAGATTAGGAGACGTGTTAAACCATATCATACGAACAGTGCGGGGGATGATCTCCTGTAAGCTCAGAAGTTGGTTCCCGCAGTGAACGATACGCGATGGCTTCGCCTGAATCAGTAACACGTGGCAATCACCAGGATTGCGATGGATGATCCAGGGTGGCCCTGGTGTTTTTGTGGATCGCTCGATTTACCGAGGGGGAGTCAACATCCTTTTCCTTGCGCAAGTCAGACTTCGCTACCATCGTCCTCGGCAACAGCACCCAGATCAGGTGCAGAGGTCGGCCCTGGAGGAGCGCAGGGAGCAGTAGTGATTTTTGCCGAGAGATAAGATTCTAGGTGAGACGGTGAAGGGCCGGATAGAGCCATCGGCGAGTTTGAAGACAGAATCAGACCTGTGGGAAGTATATTGTCGAGAACTGGATTAGAAGAAGCCGAAGACGGGAGTTCTGGTGCATCGGAAGGCGTCGGGGGGTCTGCATTATCTTGGGGGGAAACGGGTCCGGAAGTAGGGGGAAGAGGAGGGGCGGACGGGGAAGCTTCGGGAGTGGGGTGGGGCACTGTTATATCTGAGGTGACAGGAACGCGGAGGCATTCGTCTACATGAGGTGGGGCAAGTTCGGACGAGGGCGCATCGGGACTCGCAGGAGAAGTAGGGGCCAGAGTCGCATTTTTATGTGGGGGGGTAACGCAAACAAGGGTTGTAGAGGAAGAGACATCGTGGATGTGAGGTGTCGAGTCTGTAGGGTGACCAAAGACGTCGCACAGCGGATACGAGTTTGGGTTAGATAGTACTCGGTCCTGGTTGCCAGTGGTTTCCGAGAATCTTGTCGGAGCGGCATCGGTACCTTGATGTAGAGCGAGGTAAATGCCGTGAATCGGTGCCAGGACTTTCCACGTGATCGTCCGATCGTTGTTCCGCGCTTTGAGAACGATTTGACACCAGAGAGCACAGAACTCGCGCTGCAGCTCGGGTAACGTATTTTTCGCATTGAATTGGGAAGCTGCGTATAGAACCTCCGAGAACATGGCCACTAGCCAGGATGAAATCCGGTAATGGGTTAACTGCCGGCGAGCGACGTGAATCAAGATAGCAAGTGACAGGCTGTCGCCCGCTTTGGCGTAGTCTCGAACGACAGATTCGGGGACTCCCAGTTCATTGGAGGCAAGAATAAACCAGGAGTCGTCGCGCTGTGGCGCTATTGCGAGAATTCTGGAGATTGAAGCGTCTGAAAACAGAACAATATCTTGGTCTCTGCTCTTGCCCCAGCCCCTCACAGTCTGCACAATTTCGGGGAGCAGACAACTCTGTTGGTGATCGAACAAAATTTTGTCAATGATTGTCACTGCCCCGAAGGTGTATGCTGGATCGATAGCCTTAGCGCATATCATCGCTCTCCGCTTTTTGGCACGATCAGATAGTAAATGGGATGAGAATGTGCGGTCAAACAGCCCTATCAGTGCCGTTGAAAGCTTCTCCAGTTCCTTCAAGGTGAGACTGAGAAGGGGGTCGCGGACAACTTCAGAGTTGCGGAAGCCAGGTAAGCCGGAAAAGAAGCGCTCCAGTTCTTGGTCTTCGTCCAAACTGTCAAATGTCCACATGAAGGCGCGATTATCAATCTCCGGTGAAGAGTTCAGGGCAGTTTCCTCGGTTGTCTTCTGCATGCCCTGCTTAACCAATTTGCGACAACTTTCCTCCAAACGACGAAGGCGAAAGAAGGCTGCACTACCATCACATGCAACCCTCCGAAGAGCTCGAAATGCGACAAATGTCATTCCGGTGACAATGTGCCACGCCGCCAATAAGAGTGGGGTGTGATATGGGCTGTCGTGACAGAAGGCCGGCATGATCGTGATGCATCCATAGAAAATTGTCCCACCGCAGGTCCACGTCAGCACCAACTTGAAAATGGTGAGATTGACCGTGGATAGGAACACGACTAGGCCGGCAAGGAACAGGAACAGGGAAACGTGGAGAAGTGTGGGCAATGCTTCAACCGCCCACGGAAGGAGAAATTTGTCGACGCCTTCAGCAAAGAACGCACGGATCCGCGCCCGCTTATGTAGACTGCAACGTAGCTGGGTGACCTTGAGATATCTCCGTGCCCACTGCTTTAGCAGCGTCGCGAGCAGAGCACATGTAAGACTGATCAACAAGCTTAGGAACCAAAGTGCGTTCACCCAAACGGCGGATTTTGGTGGGGAGAATGTGGGCGGGGAAGAGGGGAGCGAACTTGGAATATGGATTCGATTTGGGTCGGCAACGGCCTGATAGATGTTTGCGAGGTAGAAGTTGGAGGCGTCCTGTGGGTTTGGTCGAATGTCCTGAATCGACACTGAGATCAATGACGCGACCGCAGCAGAGAATAGACCGGTCTATGACTGTTGAGTCAGCGTAAGGCACGGGATTAGGGGATGGAGAGACGCACAAATATAAGGATACCATCGGCGTCCTCTTTCCAGTTTTCGGCCATCTTCTTATCCTCTCCGGAAGCCAAATCCAAATACATAGAAAAAATAGGCCCGGACCCGTCGACAAAGTTAGACGCTCCCTGTGGTGATTGAGTCGACGTCAACTGGGGCGAATACTGTTGACTACCTATGGAGGCGGTAGTGGCAGGTGAGAACGGTGGGAATAGAGCCAAGTCGGATTAAGGTACCTGTGCCTGGGCCTATACCTGCCCCGGGTACACTGATATTTTCCGGACAAGCTCGGGTCATCAAAGAATATGGCTTAAGGGGGTCACAATGTAATAGTGGGGTGGAATGTGTTAAGATTGACTGCCCCTTGACTAGTCGTAAAATAGCAAAAAGTACCGCCAGGCAATACAAAGGATTGACAGTCCAGCCACGCGCGCTCGATTTCCAGCCGTTTCGTTGTGCGCTTTCGTAAGTATTGGACGGCAAAAACAAAGGAGGTAAACCTGACGTGAGGACATCTCCTGTGCATGTGATTGTTCGAATTTGTTCCCTAGGAGCAGGCCATTGTTCCGAGGAACGATGACAATGTATAAAATTGACAGCAGCACTGGCACTGTCAGTCGGCTATGCAATGGCGTCTGTATTATCTCCGCTGTGGTTCTCTTGAAGACATCATGGTCTAGCCTCAGCCTAGGTCCTGCTGTAGCGAGTAATAATAGATGTCGACCCAAGGGGAAGTGTAGATAGAAGAGATAAGGAAACACAACACAGAGACGCAGGCGGATGCACGAAAGCAGGCGGAGACGGAGATTGTTAACGGAGGTAAAGGCATACTAGTAGGTCGCCCCAGTTGAGATGTGTATTTTCCGTAATCAACTATAGACTATATACGTGATTAGTAATCGGAGCCCAGGAGGACCATGATCCTTACACTGCCATCCCAGGACCCTACATACAACGAACCTCAGACTCGGAGACGATCTTACGTCTTGGGGCCAGGTCATGATGTGTAAGGTCTATCTTCAGGTCTGAGGCATTCACAGAAGTCACTGTCTGAGAGAGAAGCTCATTAGCCAGGGAATCGAAGTTAGTCCCCGTAAGAAATCGACATAACGCATACTGTAGTATCCGAGTCTATGATTGGCAACGATGACGAGACGCATTTTCAAGTTGTGTGTCACTTCGAGTGGCGGTCCGGTTTCCGGCTTGAACACCTCACGTCATGCGCGTCATGCGTCACATGTATCATGGTCACGTCTTTCGGTGAAAAACTTTCGGTGAAAAAGCTGTAAAGAAAACAACTTAGACATAAAATTCGCACAACTAGAGGACAACGACAGAGGACTATAGGAAAATAGGTTCTTACCACCCTGTGCGAGGGAAACGGTATGATTGATGACAGAAATCAAGTGGTCTTCAAGTTCCCCCCTACGCAGCGGAGGACAGCTTGGCGTAAGGAAAGGCTCTTCAGCATGCACCCATGACGATTTTCCCCCGTCTCCCAATCCCAATCTACAACGCGCTCCCAGACCTCGCCGGTCCAGACAACGAGCCGCACATGCTGCAGGTCTCCCACGCCGACTCGAGAAGTGGTTGAAGGAGTGAGAGCGCCGTCAGAAAAGTATCATCCTGGAGCGCCTTGTTGGCGCCTTTTTCAAAGTAGGGTCAGTCGTACGTCTTCTGCCTCTCTCGCTTCACCAGTTCACTCGCTTCGATCCCTGTGCAGCAGCCCGTCTCACCACTACAAGCTCGCATATGTCCATTCATTAGACCCTGCGTCACGGATAACACAGCCTACCGCGCTCGACGGGTCTGCCGCTCTCGATCTCGACAGAGCGCCATTCCCTCGACCACACGCGATTTACATATCTACTGTACTCACACATCCATCAGGTAACCTATGACGAGTGTCCTGTAACGTAACCCTCATCTTGCAACGGTTTTTGACTTCGGAGTCGAGAACCGTTTCAAGATGTGTCCAAGATGCTCGACGCCGGTCTCAATCAGCAGCCAGTACTCTCCGCAGGCATTATCGAAGCTAAGGAGATATAGATGGCCACGCTCAGAGGCTTCTGTGTCACATTCGGGTACACTTATCAGCCTGCATGAGTGGGTCAAGGGACGGTCAAGAGGACGCTTGAGACGTTTCCCCGCTCTACTAGATTTTACCCAAATTTCGCCATGGTATTTGTACATCGGTATATGCGCAATGTGAGAAAGTATTAGATTGTAACAGTACAAGTACGCAGATATCATGAATACGTGTCATATCGGACACGGTAACACGAAGAGGTTGAGAGACGCATTAAACCATATCATACGAGCAAAGCGAAGGATGCCGAGGATAATCTCCTGTATGCTCAGCATCTGGATCTGGTTCCCGCGGTGGAAGATCTGCAGTGGTTGCATCTGGGTCAGTAACCGGTGGTAGTGATAGGTATTGCGGTGGAAGATCCAGAGTGGCCCTAGTGTTTGCGGGGATTACCCGATTTACCGAGGGACAGTCAACAGTGTCCTTTTCCTTGCGCAATCCAGGCATCGCGCTACCATTGCCCTCGGCAGCAGCACCCAGATCAAGTGCAGAGGTCGGCCCTGGAGGAGCGCTGGGGGCGGTAGTAATTATTATCGAGCGATGAGGTTCTAGGCGAGACGGTGAAGGGTCGAATCGAGTCAAGGGCGAGTTTGAAGACATAATCGGACCTGCGGGAAGTATATTGTAGAGAACTGGATTAGAAAAAGCCGAAAACGGGAGGTTTGGCGCATTGGAAGGCGTCGGGGGGTCTGCGTTGTCCTGAGGGGAAACGGGTCCGGAAGTAATGGGAAGAAGAGGGGCGGACGCGGAAGTAGAGGGTGTGGGACGGGGCACTGTTATACCTGAGGTGACAGAAATGCGGAGACTTTCGTCGACATGAAGTGGGGTAGGTTCGGACGAGGAAGGCGCATCGGGACTTGCAGGAGATGTAGGGGCCAGCGCAGTATTTTTATGCGGCGGAGTAGCGCAGGCAAGGGTTATAGAGGAAGAGACATCATGGTTGTGAGGCGGTGAGTCCGCACAATGACCAGGGACGTCGCACAGTGGATACGAGGATGGGTCAGACAGAATGCGGTAGTCGCTAGTGGTTGCGGAGAATCTCGTCGTGGCAGCATCGGTACCTTGATGTAGATCTAGGTAAACGTTGCGAATCGGTCCCAGGATATACTTGGCGATCACCGGATCGTCGTCATTCTGCGCTTTGAGAACGATTTGATTCCAGAGAGCGCAGAAATCTTGCTGCGCCTCGGGTAACGTGTTTTGTACATCGAACTTGGATGCTGCAATTAGAACCTCCGAGATCATGCACACCGGCCAGAACACTTCCTGGTAACGACTGGATTGCTGGCGAATGATGTGAATCAATATGACAAGTGACAGGCTGTCACCCTCTTGGGCGTAGTCTCGGGCGTCAGATTCTGAGACGCCCAGTTCATTGGAGGCGAGAATAAACCAGGAGTCATCGCGCTGTGGCGCCGTTGCGAGAATTCTGGAGACTGTAGCTTCCGCAAACCCAAAACTATCCTGGTCGCTGTCCCTGATCCAGCATCTCACTGTCCGCACAATTTCGGCGATTAGACTACAATGTCGGTAGTCGGACAAAATTATGTCAAGAATGGCCACTGCCTTGGGAGTATGTATTGGATCGATAGCCTTGGCGCATATTATCGCTCTTCGCTGTTTGACACGATCCGACAGTAGATGGGATGAGAATGTGCGGTGAAACAGCCCTATTAATGCCGTTGAAAGCCTTTCCTGTTCCTCCAAGGTGAGACTGGGCAGGGGATCATCGACAACTTCCGAGCTGCGGAAGCCAGGTAAGCCGGAAAAGAAGCGCTCCAGTTCTTGGTCTTCGTCCAAACTGTCAAATGTCCACATGAATGCGCGACTGTCAATCTTCGATGATGAGTTCAGAGCAGTTTCCTCGGTTTTCTTCTGTATGCCCTGCGAAACCAATTTGTGACAACTTTCTTCCCAACGGTGAAAGCGAAAGTAGGCTGCACTACCATCACATGCGAGCCTCCGAAGAGCTCTAAATGCGACAAATCCCATCCCAGTCACAATGTGCCACGCCGCCAATAAGAGTGGGGTGTGATATGGGCTGTCGTGACAGAAGACCGGCATGATCGTGATGCATCCGTAGATAACTGTGCAACCGCAGGCCCATGTCAGCACCAACTTGAAAATGGGGAGATTGACTGTGGATAGGAACACGGCTAGGCCGGCGAGGAACAGGAACAGGGAAATGTGAAGGAGCGTGGGCAATGCTTCAACCGCCCACGGAAGGAGAAATTCGTCGACGCCTTCAGCAAAGAATGCGCGGATGCGTGCTTGCTTATGTAGGCTGCAACGTAGCTGGGTGACCTTGAGATATCTCCGTGCCCACTGTTGTAGCAACGTCGCGAGCAGAGCACATGTAAGACTGATCACCAAGCTCAAGAACCAAAGCGCGTTCACCCAAACGGCGGATTTTGGTGGGGAGAATGTGGGCGGGGAAGAGGTGAGCGAACTTGGAATATGGATTCGATTTGGGTCGGCAACGACCTGACAGATGTTTGCGAGGTAGAAGTTGGACGCATCCTGTGGGTTTGGTCGAATGTCTTGAATCGACACTGAGATCAACGACGCGACGGCGGCAGAGAATAGACCGGTCTATGAATGTTGAGTCAGCGTAAGGCACGAGATTGGGAGATAGAAAGACGCACAAATATGAGAATACCATCGGCGTCCTCTTTCCAGTTTTCGGCCATCTTCTTGTCTTCTTCCGAAGCCATTTTCATATACATAGAAAAAATAGGGCCGGACCCGTCGACAAAGTTAGACGCTCCCTGTGGTGATTGAGCCGGCGTCAACTGGGACGGATACTGGTGGCCACCTATGGAGGTGGGTGAGAACGGTGAGAATAGAGGCCAAGTAAGTAAGGTACCTGTGCCTGGGCCTGGGCTTATACCTGCTTCGGGTACGCTGATGTTTTCGGGAGGAGCTCGGGTCATTGAAGAATACGGTTTATGGAGAATTACAATGTAAGAGTGGGGTGGAATGTGTTAAGATTGGCTGCCCCTTGGCTAGTGGTAAAATAGCAAAAGTACCACCAGGCAATACAAAGAATCGTCGGTCGAGCCGCGCGCGCTCGATTCCTAGCCGTTTCATTGTACGTTCCTGTAGGTGTTGGACGGCAGAAACAAAGGAGGTGAACCCGACGTGAAGACATTTCCTGTGCATGCGGTTGTTCCCTAGCAGCGGGGCATTGTCCCAAAAAGACGACGTATAACTGACGTATAATATTGACAGCAGCGCGGCCAGCGCCGTCAGTTAGCTATGCAATGGCGTATGTGGCATCTCCGTAGTGGTTCTCTTGAAGACGTCGTGGTCTAGATCCTACCATCCCAGAGCTCTATAGACAACGAACCACTGACTCGGAGCTTGACTCAGTGACGATCTTACGTTTTGCACCACTGGCAAGTCACGGCTGTCATCTTCAGCAAGATCTGGAACATTTACAAGTCACCGTCTGAGAGAGGCCCATTGGCCCAGGCATCGAAGTTGGTCTCCGTAAAAAAATGACATAGCCACTGGTTATGTCAATTTCCTACGGAGATCAATAGCTGTGATTAGCAGATGATGGGGAGACGTCGTTGTTTGGCATTGTTATGTCGAGATGAGATTCTCTCACTGAAGATTGCCGTCACCCACAACCGCAACAAGAAATGGCAAAAACAGACGCCATCGCAATTTTCGCAGAGGGTACTTTTGAAGATCAAGTGCGTGGGTACATAGTTTTTTCTCCGCACCTAATTCATCGCGAAGCATAGATCGCCGAGCTTGCGGGGTACATCTCACAGGGCAGACCAGAACCGGAACGTGCGCCGTATGTCCAATCGGTTCGACAGAAGCTCGAGGTCGAAGAGGGTCAAACGCCTCCATCTGATGATGTTTCGCGGCGAAGAGAGGTATTCTCTGTCGTATTTGGGGATGTCAAGGGGCTAGGCGAGGGCACTGACCGCGGTGCGTGCCGTCGTTTTCTCCCTTGCGCTCTCGTCTCACTACCATCTCGCAACAGAGATCGAAGGATTCTTCAATCTTCTATATGCGCACATATTGAACCTGTGGCCTGTCGATTCTCCAGAAACAAAAAAGCGTGTGACTGACCTCTTGCCCATCGTCACATCCGCATCCGCAGAGCCCGCGATCAAGTACCGCATGTGCGTCGTCCCCGCCTCGCTATGATGTCTCCGAGACCTGATTGCTCATCCACTCAAGTTTGACAAACTTCTTCAACACGCTCCCACGACAATCTACCCTCCGTCTCCCAGTATACAACGCACTCCTAGACCTCGCCAGCACAAACGACGACCTGCACGTGCTGCAAGTCTCCCGCACCGACGTCGAACAGTGGATAAAGGAGTGGGAGATCACGCCGTCAGAGAAGAGCACATTCTTAGAGCGCCTCGTCGAGGTTTTTTCCAAAGCGGGCCAGCGGTACGTCCCCTGCCTCTCTCACCGCTTTCACCTGCTGACTGACGCGGTCCATGTGCAGAGTCACGGCCTACCACTACAAACTCGCGCATCTCCGCTCGCTAGACCCCGCATCGCAGGCGACACAGCTCGTCGCGCTTGACGCAATCGCCACTGCCCTATCCGATCCGACCATCTTCGACTTTGACCCGCTCTTCAAGCTCGACGCGGTCCTCGCCGCGCAAGCGCACCCGCTCTTCGCGCTCCTCCGGGTATTCCTCAGCGGCGGGCCGGACGACCTGCACGCCTGGCAGAACGCGCACGCAAGCACCGCCGGAGAATTCAGTACGTGTCTCAGATCAACGTGCGGATCTCTAAATGACAATGGGGGAAACATTGCAGACCTGGACACTGCACAGCTCGAGCGCAAAATCCGCCTGCTCGCCCTCGCCGATCTCGGCTTCCAAAACATCGGGCAGGACGTGTCCTACGCGCAAGTCGCCTCTGCGCTGCAGGTACCCGCGACCCAAGTCGAGCGCTGGGTCATCGACGGTAAGCCTTCTTCCTCCCTTCGATACTAGGAAGTTAACGCTGTCATAAGCGATCCGCGCCGGGTTGTTAACGGCCAAGCTCGCGCAGCCCGCGCAGACGTTGCGCGTTACCCGCGCCGCCGCACGTGTATTCGGTCCGCAGGAGTGGACGCTGCTGGTCAAGCGCCTCGTGGGGTGGCGCGCGGGACTTGCGGGCGTGCTCGATGTCGTTGCTACCGCCCGGCAACGTAATGAGACAGTCACGGCGGCGGTGGCGCCGGCCGAGAAGCAGTCTGAGACTCCTGCGGAGACGGACGCCCCGGCTGCCGTGGAGGCTACTGCGTGATGTGCAGGTACTTCGCTACTCAACATGTGTACCTTTGGGAAGTCAGCCGTCAGTAGTTGTTGGCGCAAAAGCCGGAAAAAAGTCCTTCTATCATTGCAATGGGACGATATAATTGATCCAGGGGTCTAATATGCTCTGATATCCGATATCTGGTGTATGATATGAGGGAGTCATCCCGCATTATGGTGAGAGGCAAGGCCTTCCGCAACCCGTCTACTAGTAGCTACCATACTTCTCGTCACTCTAGTTGCACCTACCACTCGCCATCGAATCCGTTGAACCCTTTCGGAAAGTCAGCAATGGGAGCGGAAAGCGTGTGGGGATGACGTACCGGTAAGCAAGAAGACGTGGAAATACCGCTTCTTCTCGAGCGACGAGCACCAGTTCCACGCGCTAGTGAGGCGCCCGTCAATGCAGCTCCCCGCATCGTAGAAATTGTCCGCGCCGCTCCCGTCGAACGCATGGCGGAAAAAGTCGCCGAGGATGTCGAGGTAGAGCGCGTCGAGCGAGCCGAACTCCGCGTCGACGTATGCGCGCAGCGCGGGCGTGCCGTACAGCGTCGGGAGGTGCGCGAGCGTATTGCAAATCGGGAGGAGGATACGATAGATCTGCGAGTACTTGTCTGCGCGCGGTCAGCGGGACATCCATCTCGACGGGGAGACGCGCGCGCGCTTACCGATGAACATGAGCGCGTTGGGCACGTTATGATCGCCCATGTGGATCACTGAAGAGCCGACCCAGCCGCCGAGGCTCTTTTGGGTGCGATTGAGGATCGCGTGCATCATCCGCGACGTCTTGTGCGCCGCCTGTACGCGGTTCAGGCCCTGGCCCGTGTCGCGCAGGCGGTATGAGACCGTCTCGGAGAGCAGGTCCTGCTCGGCGAGCGACCAGAGGTGGAACATGTCTAGTCGGTGCATGAGCATCCACGAACATCGGGAGGAGAGAGGGAGCGCACCGTGCAGGATTTCGCGCCAGAGCGCCAGACTCTGCATCACGTAGGCGTACTGCCGCGCGTGGTCGTGCGAGAGACGCGAGCCGCCGCGCCCGCTCCGGATGGCGAGGCTGTCCCCAGACTTCTTGTCCCGCACCTGCGTCGGGTGGAAGTACTGCTGCAGGTAGCCGATCATCCGATCGCATGGGTCGCGGTTCGTTCGCAGGAATGCGTGGTTGTCACCGATGCTGTACAGCGCTTGACGCACGCTCTCCTGAGAGAGCTCCGATCCCTTGCTGTACTTGGCGGAGAGCGTCTCGATCGCACGTTCCTTGGCTCTGATGTCGCGCTGGATCTCCCGCCTGCTCCGCTTATCGGCGACGATCTCCTGCGTGGCGACAGTGATGACGGGGTCGCGAAGCAGGTCGAGCATGCCGTGTGAATCGAGAAGTTCATACACCGTCTTGATCGGCACGACGCAAGAGAACCCTAGCATTTCACGCACTTCGGGGCTCTGGCTGTCCTACAAAGGGCATGAGGACATACCTCCCATATTTCTATTTCTCGCAAGGGACGCACCTGCAGCAGATAGATCAACTTCCCATACGTCGTGCGCATTTTGTCGGGGTTCATGATTTTGTGCCGGCGGCCCATTTCAAACAGTTTCTGGTAGAAGTCAGCGTTGGAGGCAAAGTCGCGATCCGTGAAGAGCTCTTGGCCCTGCTTGTAATCGGCGGCGAGCACGAGCCCAGAGAGAATCGCGCAAAGTTCGCGGATTTGATGTACGATGCGCTTGGCCTTGCTCAGGCCAAAACCCAGGGTATCGATTTTGTCCGTGTATTCGGAAACTTGCAGCGCCGCGTCGAGAAGGCGCAAGTACTTGCGCTCCCCGAGCGTTAAGCGTAATGGTATATACTTTGACCGCTCAATGAACCATTCGCCTGGGTCCGAGCCCAGAGCCGGTTGTGAGCTGAGCACGATGTCGGAGATCGGAGCGGACGGCGAGACGGCATCCACCTCGCCTTCCGCGTCACCATCTTCCATCTCCACCTGCTTCGGGCGTCAGAGCAGTTTGGAAAGGATGTGATGGGCGTACCTCTTGCCCATTTGGCTCGTCATGAACCGCCCCGTTCTGGGAAGGTTTGCTTGGCGTCTCCTCCTCGGCCGCTAGAGGCTTCGCGGTATGCTTTTTGCGGCTGCCCTTTCGATGCTGTGCTGAAAAGCACACATCGCAGTAGTCATCCGTGCATGTTTCGCAGGTCACTTCCGCAGGTTGGTCTCAATGCATTATCACGTAAGTAAGTGGCGAGCCAAAATGAATGCAACCACGCACCTTCACACTCAACGCAGTACCCGTGTGCTGCTTCCTTCTCCGCACCCTCCTCGTCCCAGCCTTCTGGCCTAACATCTGGATGTTCCAACTTCTCGTGTTCATCGCCGAGGATATTTTCTAGGGAATATAGTGGGCCGTTGCTGTGAGATTCGGTCCCCGACAACCCGGAAGACGTCATTGTAGCAAAAACCGACCAAAAGCGTTGAATTTTGAGAGTCTGTGGATGAAAATAGTGCTATGACCAGCACGTCCGAGTCGATCCTGCGGATTTTCAGCGAAACGCAGCATACGCGCCTTATACTCTTTTTATTACATCATCAAGCGGTCTTCCCGGTACGGTCCGCTTCGGTCCGTGCTTTTCGCGGGCTGGACGAGTGCTGGACGTAGTCCGCGGCGTAGTGCGTATATCGAGTTGACATCTCAATGTCGCACGCAACCTTCAAGCCGGTGATGGATCCATTCAAATTAGCTCTTTTCTCTCGTGGTATCCAATTCGAGGGTTTTACTCTCCATATATCCAGATGAGCAGACCGTGCGAGTCTGAACAAGGTGAGCGCCGTGGAACCAAGGCAACTGATCATTATAGCCACCAGTGCCTTAGTGAATAACGCATACGTACTATGTAGGGGACTACCTCATCACTGCAGACAACGGATCAGTCGTCCATTCGGGGAGGCGCATCGATGGACGCCTGGGGCCTTTGTCGAGGGTAAACCAGTCGGCGAAATATAAGTCATCGGACTCAAAGGAGCAATCTTTCCCACCGATTTCCCGGAACCGCTGTAGTTCGGAGTACTAGACCAGTCGGAGGTGCGCTACGTACACGACAGGTTAATTGGGCTTTCACAATGTACCTGTTCCATTATACTACAGCCGGGATATGCCATAGGGGCTCCTCGATCTTAGAGATGGATCACATTTAATGAATGCACCAGAAGGTTCTGTTATATGTTGTTCAGCCATGACACCTCGAAAGGAACACACAGCCACTACAAAGTCCATACCACAAGCACACGCGATTCCTAAGTTCAGGAGACGTAATGGTGCAATTCATTATCCCATAATAGCTATCGTATGAAAGCAGTAGGACAACAAAGAGGGTGAGTAGACTAGATAGCAAGCAAGGCAATTGGTATATCGAGAGCTTTCACGGCAAGGGACACGGGATATATCATAACGTGGAGTTCAAACAAAGCACGAATAGTGAAAGCGATGAAATGGAATAATCATTTGGGCTCAGGAATAGGTGCCTTGCGGGCGAGCACATAACCTATGGTCCGATACCAATGGGCGACGGACCTCCATGCCGCGACGGGCCAAATCTCAATGTTGCGCGCCATCCGGGAGCGAAGTTTCCAGGTGCTGAGCTTGCTCCTGATCTCAGCAAAACGAGTGACGACCTCATCCATGCTAGGGCGCTTCTTTGGATCTTCTTGGACCATTTCGACGATAAGTGGTTCCATAAACTCGAGGCCATGGTACTTCTAGTTCGTGGATGTCAGGACTTTTTTAAATTTTAAATAATAATAAAAAAGAGAAACCGGACCTGCATATAGTGTTTCCGAACCAAGTTTCCTAGGTAATACACATCGGTGGGAAACGGATTACACAGGCCCTTCTGGTCCTGGTGCTCAGGTGCGGACTTGTCGCCACCAGCCAGCGGCTGGTCAAGTGGTGGTCCATTGGCAGGGTCATAGATTCGAGAGTGGCCGAAGTCGATGAGAAGGTATCGTGTGGGACGTCGAGTGCGCGAATACCCTTTCACCTTTCGGCGAAAATCCTTGCTTTTCCCCGGATCCACAGGATGGAAAGAGTTTGGATACATACCAGATGGATCGAGCATGATGTTCGCATATGTACAGTCACTATCATGAATGTCAGATCAAATGTAGTTTATATGAGGATGAACCTACCGATGAGCAACGTGATTTTCGTGCATAAATTTCACGCCCTGCTCAGGTCAGCTGCTTGAGCCACGCCATTCAAACGCGTGCCACACCCACCTCACATATTTGCGCGAAAAAAGTGACAAATTCCCCGATAGTTCGAAACCGGGGATTGTTATGTCGACGCAGCAAGGGATGAACCACGATTGGCGGGTCGTTGGGTAGCTGGATAACGTCGAGCAAGCGTACACAATGGTTTCGGGGATTTGAGGCAAGGGGTTCGGTGGAGAAAAGTCTATTGACCCGGAGTTCATGTGGGCCCTCCTCGAACGGGAGTCGCTTCAATACTACAGGTCTCCCATCAGATATCCGGGTGGCGTCCATTCCCAAGCGCATCTAAGAAAATCAGTGGGCACAAATACTAGGAAAGGGTAGGGGCACATACCCGTATAATCTGACCATCTTCGACATCAAGGTAAAACTTGTCAGTGCCGCGCCATGACGGTATCCAGCCAGGACGATAACGAGACCGAAGCATATATCCGGCGACCTCTAATGCTTCTTGACGCTCTGCCCACCAAGTCTCGTGTTCATCTAGATCTCCTGGTTGACTCCCTGGTGGTTCATCCTCCTCGAGAAAGTCTATAATTTGTTGCTGGGACATTCAAAAGGTAGAGTACACTACAAAGGAGCGGGAGGTCAGCCTGAGAGTATGCAACGATGCGTGTCAAGTAACTAGTAACTTGTTCAAGTTACAAATTTTCACTATCCACATTAAAAATTACATAATATTCCGGTCATCCCAACTATGTACAATAGGAAATACAATAGGAAAACAAAAGGACGTAAAAAGATCCTGTCACTCTAATACAATAGGCTTCGCTGACAATCCGCTTGTTCTCGAAATTGATGGACGGCCGCCTTCCTTCTACCTATGGGATGAAAGCTCTCTCACTGGCTCTCAGGTTGCGTATTTAGTAAATACGGCTACGTTTCGTTGATTACTGCTCAGTTTGTCCCTCCTTCGCCCTCTGCTGGCTCAGAGGATTCTTCTGTCCAACTCAATGACGGACCACCCTCCTACCCTTTCCCAGATTGCTAGCACAATCACTCGTGTCACTGACAATGTCGCTAGAGCTCGCCGACGCTTTGGTCTCTGGAGAACTTTTACTCGCGGACAAATAAAACGAGGGGAAGAGTACTTGGATGCATCGCACACCATATTTCATCTATGCCGCCCGTTGATGTATAAGGGCGACAAAGTAATGGTCCGAAACACGTTTAAAAGGTGAGTTTGCATGGCTACGCGATGTGTATTTCTTGTGTAATTTTTTCTTTGCTGAAACAGAGCGAAAGACGCGAAGGCAAGGCTGAAACCCAGCAATGTGTCTAAGTTCCAGAGGCTTCGTGATGCCAAACAGTTTAAAAGTCTGTGCAAAGAGACTTTCGAAGTAGTCACGGTGCAGCTCTTAACACTACAAAACGGCAGGGCTGTCCTAACCTTCATATAGGATACATCAAGACGACTTCTCGGCGATAGCCTTCTAAGAACATCGGATGGAACAGATCCGCCAGGTAGGACAGGTCTTGTTACTTTGTGCGTCATCTCACAAATATTTCAAGCTGGAGCACCATCTACCACCCCAGGGGAACTGAATAGACCCCAACCACACGACCCCTGCACAAACTCGCATGCCGCAGCGACCAGCAGCACAGGGGGGCGGATGCAAGGCACTCAAATGACGACACTGTCATCAGGAGCTGCTGGTATCGGAGGACCAATGGATAAGGTCTCTGAGGCCTTTTGCGACCCGAACTCGGCATCAAGTGAGACTAGTGTAGCCTCGTATAAAACTGAAAGGACCGTCAACTCCCGCAAGAGCCAATATAATGCTCTTCCTCGACGCAAACACGCTGATAGTGACCACTTAGGGATCACAGAAGGCATCGCGTCGTTAAATGTCGATGACGTTTCAGCTCAAGGTGGTAAGGTCCCCACTGCAGAACCCCCACCCTCCCTGGACCAGAGGATGACGGACAGGGCACAGGAAGAAGGCAAGTCTCAAAGCTCGTTCAACGCTGAAGCATTGGATGGAGCTGACTTTTTGACTAGCTGATTACGTGAGTCGCATTTCAAGTGAAGGTCACTGTGACCTGCTCGGCTCGTCGGAGGCTGGTGTAGATGATTAACAGCGTTGGGAGTAGCTCGTGTTCGAATCGAACGCCATATCACATTCTTTCATTATTCCTGTGTACACCCTGCCAGTACATTTACATACTCCCACTCCCAGATGGTGTTAATTTGAACCTTTACTCTGACGATATTTTTCCCCCGAAGTGATCGCGTACGCACCTGAAGTCACACCCAATCAAAACCTGCTGCGACATTCCGCCTTGTCCTCCACCGGGCCAAAAAAGATAAGAGGAGCTGTCTACCGTGGTGAAAAATGAAGAGATGAGACCGATGAGGGTTCAACGTTCAACGCTCAACAAAGGTGTCTCCCCGACTCTCCCGGAATCCAACGCTTTTCCAAGCAGTTACGTACAGCCCGGACAAGAGTTGGGTGACATCGAATGTTGGTGGGAAAGTCATTGCGAGAGCCTGTTGGGCCCCGGTGGGGTGCAGCAAGGGAAGGGAACTCGGGGGAGCGCTGTAGCACACCATTTGCTAGTTAATTTTCACACGCAATTTTTATTTTCATTTTTATTTTCTCCTTACAACGGCTACAACGAGAGCGCACGTTGCACTTACCCCATGCTGGTCATGACCAAGTTCCCTGGTCTCTCGGGTATCTGGTTGAAAGAAATCTGGCTCCCGCA
This sequence comes from Lactarius deliciosus, assembly GCA_021525775.1. Taxonomy (NCBI): domain Eukaryota; kingdom Fungi; phylum Basidiomycota; class Agaricomycetes; order Russulales; family Russulaceae; genus Lactarius; species Lactarius deliciosus. The sequence goes on from JAKELK010000163.1 coordinate 29,849, forward strand.
TGTGAGAGGAGCGATCTGTGCGAGTTTAGTCCAACGAGTGCACTGGAGCAAGTTTCGTAAACATCAATTACGTGATATATTTGACAAATCACCATGACACTGGGCATCACATCGACGGGAACCAGACTCGGAAGGAGCAATCCGATTTCTCGGAAACCGAATGTATTCCGGAGTTCTACACCGTCGGAGCTGCACGGAAATAGAAAACAAAAGACTACGCGGCGACCAACGGATTGGCTCGGCAAAGCCAGGTCCCGTCATGATTAATTTTTTCAGCAGCCAGTCGCACATATTGCAAGACGTCGCCACAGGAAACGACAGTTGCTCCAAGTTGTCCTCATCAGGTCTACAAGCAGGCATCGCCCTTGAATAGCTTGAATCCCTCAGCGACCTTGTTGAGGTCATCGACGACAGCCTATGCGATTTGATCGGGCCAGTCGGGGGGCGCGACAGCGAATATTGACTGTAACTTGGAGGAAACTAGCGTGCGCAGTACTGTACGTCCGGGAGTAGATCCATATGTCAGCGAAAGACAATAACACACAGATTGTTCTTCAACGAATCACTAGCACGTACAAGCGCCGGTGGTTGGTGTTCCTGTCATAGCATTGAGCCTGTCGGGTTTTTAGAGTTCTGCTCGTTTCTAGGTCGACCAGTGAGTTGACTGCGCCGGTCTGCGGAAGACAAAACAACATACAATGAGGAGCACAGGGTTTTCAGTTTCATCTGTCACTGACATATTGCTATCCTGCGCAATTGAAAGCTAAGGAAACAAGGGAGTATTGTTACGTTGCATACAACACCCGACTTGATCGTACTGAAGTGCCCGTGAATGTATTTGATTTCTAGACATGTTGTGATCCTTTAAGTCGTGTTCGCTACTGCGGGAGGGTGGGTATGTACATAGGTGCATCATCGTCATCTGATAGACGCCCGAGGCTCAAGCTGACAGCGAGACCCATCGGAGTCCGAAATTCCCATCAGTTCGTCCTATCAGCTGTTTGGCCACCCTATCTTACAGTATCGTGCCAAACCTCTCCCGAACGTTATCATTACTCGGTGCGAGGTCGTTACATTACCCTCGCGTATCGAACGGCATGCTATTGTCTTTCCTGCTTCATGGTGCCAGATATCCAACCGAAACTTCGATCACTTATGTATTAATTACAGTAACACCCGGCCATTTTTGGCTGGCGTAAGTTAGTTCCCCATCTGTTGCGTTGGTTATGGGACTGCATGTTCCTACAAAGCGGATAAGAGTAGACAAAAAGACTTGCAAGCCATCTCGTCCCGTACTCACTTTAGCGCGTTTCCGCGTCATTCAATATACATTTGCCGGGGTCTGCTTATGGGGGCCGTGGGCACAACGCCTACCTCTGCGCTCTCCACCTTACGTCGAGTCGGCGGGAGTTCGGTTAGACCAATTGTGCGAACGGGAAGTGAGCACTTATTTGCGGTATCGATAAAGGGCCTGAAACGAAAGAGGGCATGTTTGTAAGCGAATTACCGTGGGCGAGAGCTGTTACGGGGTCACCTGGACCCTGGTTAAGCATGGGGTTCTCAACCCCCCCCCCAACCGTCCCCCTGCGCTACGAGAAATTTGGGATGACACCGACCCCACTTAGGCCCAACGACTCGGATACCAGTTCCACGACACTCTCCCAGATTACTGTCTCAGCCCTTCCTCGACGACGTCCCAGTAACCCGTCCCCACGAACCCGCTGGCACGCACTTGATGCACATTTCTTTGACCACCCATTTTCCTTCCCACTACCCACTACCGCTGTACTTTCGTCGGGTTTACCCACTGGCCATATTGGACTCATGTCGAGTGTCCTTCAGTGAGGGAGAGCGGGTGTAGGTGGAGTGCTTAAATCCAGCAGGGTGCGTCTACTAGTTCATGTGTTCTGTAGTCAGAAGACAGGCACCCCATGCCCCGTACAAGGAAGACAGTGAGTTCTAAGTCTACAATGCACTGGCGAGTGTTTCAGGTACTAGCTCTCTCGGACATCATGGCGAACCCCTTCAACCGAGTCATCCACGCGCTCTCGTATATGCGTGGACCCAACATCGACACCTGGGTCGACGGCTCTTGACGCCCCGGGTTAACCACTCCACCGCATCCATTCCCGACACGGATGAGGTCCTGTGCACCGACTTCGAAACCGCTTTCAAAGCGGCATGGAAAGACACCACGCAAAGCCAGAGTGCCTACGCGCAATGATATGAAGTTAGTCATGAAAAACAATGATATCGACTCCTAGTACATTGCCACCTTGGCTACTAAGGGCACCATCGCCGGCTCCAAGTCGGGGCCTCAGGACGACATCTACCTCCGCATCTTCTACTGAGACACTATCCCAACTAATATGGCTGATGGAAGGAAGCGGCGCGGAAAGAAACGAGTTACGAAACCTACAACGCGGGACTCGGACCCCGATCCTCGTCCCAAACGCGCAAATCAGCAGCAGTATCAGAGTGCCAACAATACACGCACCACGCCTCTCAACGACGTCGTCCCGATGGATGTCGATACCGCCACCGTGACCTGCGCCCCGGTGCAACCCTCCGCTAAGGATCAACGACAAACGAAAGAATTTGTCGGCCGAAGGCCGATGCTTCCGTCGTCGTCAGCAGGGTCACACGGCCCACAACCGCCCCTTGAAGAACACGCTGGGCAACAGTGCCCCGCCGGGCCAGAACACGTCTCGCCGCCGATACCACCCCTGCTAAAAGCAAAACGACTCCTGTCAACACCGACGGTCCGAATCCTCCACTCGCCGAATTGCAACAGATCATTGCGAACATGCCCGAAGAAGAGCGCGGAGTGTACCTCGATGGGCGGGACATGGGGGGTAAGGATTTTTGATGTGCTGAGGGCAGGAACGGCTAGTATCAGCACCATGTACAGTACCAAAAAGTATTCAATCACAGTATCCGTTGACCTATACATGCGGCAAGTCTCTGTACTGCAACATCCAAAAGGAGCACACGTCGCACTCGCCATGTTCAAGCCGGTGACGAGGACGAATCCACTCTATTCTCTCGTGGTAGTATCCAATCAGAGGGTTCTACTGTACTTTCCGTGTATCCAGACGAGCAGACCGTGCGAGTCTGAACACGGTGAGCGCCGTCACGGTGGAACCAAGGCAACTGATCATCGCTGCCAGTGGTACTGTAGATTTACTTAGTGAATAACGCGTACGTACTAAGGGACTACCTATCTCGACAGACAACGGATCAATCACCTATTCGGGGGGAGCGCATCGATGGAAACCTAGTGCCTCTGTTGAAGATGAACGTTCGATGAACTAGCGTCCAGTCGCTGAAACAAAGTCGTCGGACTCAAAAGGAGCAATCCTGCCCACCGATTTCCCGGAACTGCTGTAGTTCGGAGTTCTAGGCCAGTCGGAGGTGCGCGGAAATACTCTACACACAACGATAGGTCCATTGGGCTTTTACAATGCACCTGCTCCATTGTACTACAACTGAGATATCTACAGGGGCTCCTCAATTTCAGAGATGGATGAATAGATGCACCCGAAAGGCTCTGTTTTTGTTGTTCAGCATTGACACACCACCAAGGATACGCACCTCGAAAGGAACACACAGCAAAGTCAATAACACAGGTACACACGATTCCTAAGTTCAGGGATAGTCACTAGTCATTATCCCGCAATAGTATGGAAGCAGTAAGACAACAGAGTAGGTAAGTAAACGAGATAGCAATTGGTATATCGAGAGCTTGCACAGCAAGGGACATACAATAACGTGAAGTTTACGAAGCACGAATGGCGACCACAACGAGTTCGGATACTCATTTGGGCTCAGGAATAGGTGCCTTGTTGGCAAGGACATAACCTATTGTCCGGTACCAATGGATGACAGACCTCCATGCTGCGACGGGCCAGAACTCATTGTTGCGGGTCATCCGGGAGCGAAGTTTCCAGGTGCTGAGCTTGTTTCTGATCTCAGAAAAACGAGCAACGATCTCATCCATGTTGGGGCGCTTCGCTGGGTCTTCTTGGATCATATCGGAGATAAGCGGCTGCATGAACTCGAGGCCATCGTATCTCTGGTTCATAGAAGTCAGGATGTTGTTTTGAAAGACAATAAAAGAATCCGGACCTCTTTACAATCTTCTCGAACTAAGTTTCCTAGGTAATACACATCAGTGGGAGACGGATAACGCGGCGTCTCCCTATCCCGATGCTCAGGCGCGGACTTGTCGCCGCCACGCAGCGGCCTGTCGAGTGATGGCCCATTGGCAGGGTCATAGCGCTGAGAGAGACCGAAGAGAAGGTACCGCGTGGGACGTCGGGTGCGCGAATACCCTTTCGCCTTTCAACGAAAATCCTTGCTTTTCCAGGGATCCACCGGATGGATCGAACATGATGTTCTCAGATGTACAGTCGCTGTCATGGGTCGGATCAGGTGCAAGGTTAATAACATATAAGGACGAACATATGGATGAACGACATGATTTTCGTGCGTCAATTTCACGCGGCGAATCGTGAGGCTCAGTACTGTACTGATTATTACTGACCAGTCTCAACTAGTCAGGCCTAGTCAGGGTTTTTTGATGCTGACCGGGAAGACTAGGATGGCAAGTGCAAAGTCCATGGCCTTGGTCGTGGCGACAGCCTTTGCGATCTTGATTGCGATAGCCCGGGCCGATGCGAATGTTACCAGGGCTTTCGATTGTCTTCGAAAAACAAAAGCCATCCTGTCACCAGTGGTACAATAGTCTCCACTGATAATCCACTGGCAATTATTCTTGGAATTGATGGAGATGACCGCCTTTTTTTCACCTGTGAGAAAGCTCCAGGGTCTTGTCAGATTGCATATTTAGTAGAGCATGGCCACACTTCGTTGATTACAGTACCCCCGCAAATTGTCCCTCCTTCGCCCTCTGCTGGCCCAGAGTATTCCACCGCTCAGCTCAATGACCGACCACCTTCCTCCTGATCTTACTACTCACTGGCAGACTACTAGGACTGTCATTGATCTTAAGACAACTCGCCATTCTGGTAGTCTCTTGCGAAATTTTGATGGTGAACAAATAATACAACGAGGCGACAACTACATATATGGGGCACACACCCTACTCCTGCCCTATCATCAGCTGATGGATAATCGCGAGAAAGTTGTTGTCCAAAACACCATCCAAGCGTGAGATTGCATGATATGATGTGTATCATGTTTTTACTAAGGTGCGGTGAAACAGTGCAAGAAAAGCAAGGGAAAAGCTGGACGCCAGTGACGTATCTAGCTATCGGGATGCTAGAGAGTATAAAGTTTTGTCCAAAGAGGCTTTCAAGACAGCAGAGGTACGACCCTTACCACCGCAAAACGAGGCTGCCTTAACAAGTTAACCTCCATATAGAGAGCATCAAATCGAGCCTTCGACAAGAGACTTGTAGGTCTATTGGATGGACGGCAAGCAGACTCAGATTCACCAGGTTCGCCAGGTAGGACGGGTCTAGTTGCTTTTTACTGTGACATCAACTCATGGACTATTTCAAGGCGGGTGGGCACCACTTGCCACCTCAGAGGGGCTTGATGGGACACATCCACCAGATATGACAGGCCCAGTTACTTTTTTAGTGCCATCTCACAGAATGTTTCAAGCTGTAGTACCATTACCTGTCACCGCAGAAGAACCCGATTGGCCCCAACCACATGAACCCGGCACCAACCTGCACGTGACACTGTCGTCAGGAGCTGCTGGTATTGGAGGATCAACGGATGAGTTTCGCTCCACCTACTCCTTCACTGGCATATACAACAACCCGGACTTGGCATCAAGTGAGGCTAGTATCGCTTCGTATAAAACCGAAAGGACTGTCAATTCCCGTAAGAGCCGATATAATGCCCTCGCTCGGCGCAAACACGCTGATAGTGGCGGCTTAGGGGTCACAGAAGGCATCGCGTCATTGAATGTTGATGACGCTTCAGTTCAAGGGGGTGAGATCCCCACTGCGGGACCCCCACCCGGACCCTCCCTGGACCAGCGGATGACGGACAGGGCACAGGAAGGCAAGTCTCAAAGCTCGTTCAACGCTGAAGCATTGGATAGGAGCTGACTTTTGACTAGCTGATTGTGTAAGTTACATTTCAAGTCTAAGTCTTGGCCACTCGGAGGAGGCTGGCACAGATGATTAATGCATTGGGAGTTGTTCGAATCGAATGCCATATCATGTTCTTTCATTATTCCTGTGTACATCCTGCCAGTACATTTACATACTCCCGCTCCCAGACGGTGTTAATTTGGACCTGCACTCTGATCAAAAATGTTGAAGTGATCACGTACGCACCTGGAGTCAAACCCAATCAAAACCTGCTGCGACATTCCGCCTTATCCTTCACTGGGGTAAAATGTAAGGGGAGCTGCCTATTAGACGCGCCGCACATACCGTGGTAGAAAATGAAGAGACGAGACCGATGAGGGTTCAACAAAGGTGTCTCCCGGAATGCAAGGCTTTGCCAAGAAGTTACGTACAGCCCAGACAAGAGTTGGGTGTCGTCGAGTGTTGGTGAAATTTGCTGGGAAAGTCGTTGTGAGAGCCTGTTGGGCCCCGGTGGGGTGCAGCGAGGGAGGGGGACACGGGGAACGCTGTAGCCACGCCATTCAATTTTTACACACGCCCGCAATTCAATTTTTTTTTCACCTCGACTTCCTACTGTGATGAGAGCGCACGTTGCACCTGCCCCCTGCTGGTTATGACCAAGTTCCCTGTTCTCTTGGGTCTGATTAAAAAGAGTCTGGCTCCCGCATGTAGGAGAAGCAATCTGTGCGAGTCAAGTGTACAGTAGTTCTGAATCAACTACTGGCAGCCCGAGTTTCCCGAGTTTCGTGAACGTCAATTATGTGATACTTGTTTGACAAATCACGGCACTGGGCATCGGCGGGGACTGGTCTCGAATGGAGCAATTCGGCACACCGATTTCCCGGAAACCGAATGTATTCCGGAGTTCTGCATCTGTCGGAGCCGCGCGGAAATAGAAAACAAAAGACTACGCGACGGCCAGCAGATTGGCCCGGCAAAGCCAAAGTCATGATTTATTTTTCAGCCGCCAGTTGTAGACATGTTCTCATCTAGGAAATGTACATTGCAAGCCGTCGCCAAAAGAAACAACAGCTGCTCATCAAGTCCATAGGGAGGCATCGTTCTTGAACCCTTTGGCCTGGCGACCTCGTTGAGGTCATCGATAACAGCCTATGCGATTTGATTGGGCTCGACAGCGAATGTTGACTGCAACATACCGCGAAGGAAACTGGCATGCGTAGTATGTCTGGGAGCTGATCCACGTGTCAATGAAAGACAATAACACACAGATTGTTCTTCGACGAATCATTGGCACGTACAAGCGGCGATGGTCAGTGTTCCTGTCACAGCATCAAATTCCCTGGGTTTTTAGAGTTCTGCTCATTTCTAGGTCGATCAGTGGGTCGACTGCGCCAGGCTGCGGAAGAAAAAAACGACATACAATGAGGAGCACAGGACTTTCACTGTCAGTTTCATCTGTCACTAACGTATTGTCTTCCTGCGCAATTGAAAACCGAAGAAACAAGAGGAGAATTGTTGTATTGCACACAACGCCCTCATAGTTTTCAGGATGACAGTGAGTCAGTGTGCTCAAGTGCCTGGAAATGTATTTGATACTGTAGAGACATAGTGATCCGGTAAGCGTGTTCGCTGCTGCAGGAGGTGTGTGGGTAGTTGGAGGCAGGTCATCTGATAGGCGCCAGAGGCTATGGTGACGCAACGATAGGGGAAAAAGAATACAGTCGACTCTCTCATAATCCATACCCCCCAATAACCCATACTCCGAGTAACCCATACCTTTTTTGATATCCCAAGTTGGTATGCGGGGATTTTGTAAGCATAACCCATACACCCTAATACCCAATAACCCATGCCTGTTTGGGGGTTAATAACCCATAAGTATGGGCGCCTAATGCCAGAATGTCGACTAAATTAGTAGATTTTGTCAAGTGTTTGAGCGGACATTTCTATATCTGGTACCTGCACGGTGCATTGCAGCGCTCAAATCGAATGAGCATCTCTGAGTTTCTTAACCCACCAGATGAGGCCTACTTAGTCAGCAAGACAATGAACGAAGACATTTATGTTGCAGTCATGGCGGCCAGACGGGCACGGGAAGGGGTGCCAGACGAGTCAGGATGACATTGATGAGGACACCGTGACCGGGGTCGACAACCCAGTGGACCCAATCCCAACATGCGCTGAGGCACTCCAAATGGCATTGGGTCTCAGTCGTTACACGATGGATAAAGACGATGATCTCTTGCGGAAGATGGACTCGGTTCTGGTATCATTCAGGCGGCAGGCACGCAAACTGGAGATGAGTAGCTTGAAGCAATCTAAAATCACATCTTATTTTGTTCGGTAAATAAACGTAGAGTCAGCGAAATTGCGTATTTTTCCCACACGTGACCCTTTCCCTGTCTCTACTGTCTCTACGGAACCCCATACACCTCAATAACCCATAGCCCCAGGCCTCTCCCGAGGGGCTATGGGTTATGAGAGAGTCGACTGTAGACAGCGTTCAAGTCGCATCTGGGGTGCGCACTGGAGAAGATCCATCGGAGTCCCAAAAATTCCATCAGTTCGTTCCAAGACGTTCTGGGGCAATCAGTTTTTTTGGCCACCCTATCACAGGACTTACAGCTTACCGTATCATGCCATACCTCCCGCCCGAACGTCATCACTACCTGGTGTGAGGCCGTTACACCACCTCGCGTATCAAACGGCATGGTATTGTCTTTCCTGCCTCGTGGTCCCAGAAATCCAACCGAATCTTCGATCACTTATGTACCAATTACTGTGACACCTAGTCATTTTTGGCTGGCGTGGTTCCATCTGTTGCGTTTGTGATGGGCACTGCATACTTCCCAAATGCAGATACAGTAAGAATAGAAAAAAAAACTTGCAAGTCGTCTCGTACTCACAATTGTGCGTTTCCCCGCCATCCAAATATACATTCGACAAGCCATTGAGGCTGTGGGCCCGACGTCTCTATGCGCTCTCCACCCTTACGTTGAGTCTGCGGGAGTTCGGTGAGATCAATTGTGCGGATAGAAGAGGGCTCTTATTCGCGGCGTCAATGAAGGGCCTGATACGAAAGAAAAAAGGGCACGTTTGTAAGCGAATTACCGTGCCGCCGCCCTGGCTGGGATGGCGTTCTCAACCCTCCACCCACCGTCCCCCTTGCGCTACGAAATTTTTAGGATGACACCGACCCCACTTGGGTCTAACGATACCAGCAACACGACTCTTTCCCGGATTTACTGTCCTGACCCTTCCTCGGCGAACCCGACCCCACAAGCCAACGAGTACGCACTGGTACTTGACGTTCAGCGGCAGCACACATTCCTTTGACCACTCGTTTTCCTTCCCATCAGCCCCCCACCGCCGCACTTTCGACTTTCGTGGGGTTTACTCGCTGGCCATATTGGACTCGCGTCGGGTGTTCTTCAGTAAAGGAGAGTGGGTATGGGTGAGGTGGTCAAATGCAGCAGGGTGCGTCTACTAGTTTGGGTTTGCGCAGTGCACTGCCATCGCCCCCGTATTTGCGATCCGAGGAAACACGAGAATGTTGTTGTATTACTCAGGCTAGGCGCAACGCCGCTGACAGTTTTTGAGGACGAACATGTCAAGTGCTTGCGACGGTATTTGACTCCTAGACGAAGTGAAGAGGTGTTTACTATTGGGAGGGCGGGTGTGGGTGGTTTTCTGGTGGGGCATCTGATAGATGCCAGAGACTAGTACTGTAACGAACGGTCGACAAAAGGGATACAGTGAATAGCCGCCGTTGGCCGCAGTGTTACATCTCTTGTTTGAGTCTCACTACACCACCTTACACATAGAACGAACGGTATTCCTGGTGCCAGATGGCCAACTGGCATGTTCAACCGATCACGTCATGTATCAACAGCATCCAGTCAGTTTTTGGGTGGCTGCCCGTGTTCCCCGTTTCGTCGCGTTCGATGGGAACTTCCTAACAGCGAACAAGAGCAAAAAAACAAAACGTCGTTTGGGCTATAACGGCGTCTGCATTCACTGGCGCATTTCTGCGCCGTTCGGAATATGGTGGTGCTGTGGGTCCAATGCCTGCCTCCCACCTCTTACGTCTGGAGTTTGGTGGTATCAATTATGTGAACGGAAAGAGCTCTCATTTGGGGCGTCGATGAAGGGCCTGATACGATAAGGGAAAAAAAGGGGGGGTAATGCGTAAACAAATTGCCGTGTGGCGAACGTTACGGTGGACCGCCCTGATTACAGTAGGCATGGTTTTCGCGACCTCCCTCCGACTGCCTGCGCCCCAAATGTTTCGGGGCAGCACCGACCCCACTCAGGCCCAACGACATCAGTAACACGGATTTACCGTCTCGACCATTACTCAACGGCTCGTCCCAGTAACCAGACCCTACGGGCCCACGCACCTGGCGTTCAGCGCGTTCTTTGACCGTTCGTCTTCCTTCCCACCATCCACCACCGCCGTGCTTTCGTCGGGTTTACCGGCTCACCGGAACTGATGTCCCCTGGCCATATCGGACTCATGTCGGGTGTTCGTCAGTCAAGGGAGAGATGGATATGTAGGTTAGGTGGACAAATACCCGCAGGTGTGTCTACTAGTTTATGGTACTCCTCCCTCTACACGCAAAACAATACACTAGTGAAGGTACGAGGTACCAGCACACAAAAAAGAGATACGTCAAGTCGCGGTGCAAAACCTGCACTCGCTGTCCATCGTCCCGTCATCGATATCTGAACGAGAGCCAAGGATTTCATGGCTAGAACGGATTGGGACCAATCCACCTGGTCAACAGATTAGCCTCAAACAACGGTTTATTCAAGTGAGGCCAGCTCACACTCTCCGTCGCCCACAACGACTTCAGGTGGAAATGTAGCAATGACTTGCTGTGTAAACGCATCTCGAGCATGCAACTCTAATGCGACAGCCGCTTCTGGATCACCAACGCCATGAAAAAGATCGTAGACGGACCTCCTGTAGATTCTGGCCGGATTGAAGGCATCTCTACCAGGTTCGGGTTGCTAACATCTGTCAGCCCAGGTGCCGCATGAGGATCGTTGAAGGGGTTTCTGAGGGTGCTAGTGGCTCCTGTTAGGGTGGACGGGCGTTAACCCGTTGAAGATGAGTGCGCGAGTGAGAGTGAGTACCTCCCCCGCCCCGAACTTGCGCAATGAGATTGCCGTCAACAGCTCGACGAGAAGTAAGCTACAGAGAATCAACCCGCATAACGTGCTAGCGACAAAGAGTTACCTTGGCGATTTTTAACAAGTCTTTAGAGGCGCACTTGTACTTTTCTTGCGGTAGCGGTGCATAGCTTTGTTGAAGCAAACCACGCGATCGACCCGTGAAATAGTAATGTAGGGCGACACCCGCTGCAATGACCCGAATAACGTCGATAAGGTTCCTCCCGGCACGGTGACTCGTCACTCCGGAAACACCATTGCTGATGGGGGACGTGGTAGACATCGAGGCTATATAGGTGATCTGGGCCTACGGAACTTTAAAATCAAAGAGGGGAGGGGAGGCAAGGTGCCCAATACCACAGAGGTCGTAAGTCTTAAATGGTGATTGAGGTGACGCTAGCGCCGCTGTCCCCAGTCGCTGGGTGTTTTACAAAGATGAGGTGCTCGGGCCCTTCATACTTGGTCCCGGTCACTTCAGAGCTGGGCGCTTCCGTTCTGAGATTGAAGGAATAAGAGGATCGACACATGAAGAACTTGTACGATTCAATGCACGGGTAAAGGTGAAGACGCATACTACAAGATATGAACGAGAACGCAGTGTGTTTGTTGCTGATAGTACGCGTCCCATCGGTGGGTTTTTCCCATTTGTCACCATAGTAGTCACGGATCGGTCGTCGTTGCACGCGAAAACAAATGACAATTTGTACGGGCTTTGTGTCAGACGGCTCTTTATTGTTTTCCGACGAACTTTTGAAACAGTCAACACCGACTTGGCCTACGAGTAAGAGAAAAGTGACATGACTCGTGGCCTGAGCTCTGTAATCTTTGACAGGGCGTACAAAGACAGCCGTCAGCGCAGAGGACATGCATACATCAATATACGTCAGTAGGGACGAACCCGTCCGGTCACCGGCACAAGGTCTGGCATATTTTCAGTTGAAGGCTTGTTGTACAACCCCGGCTGGCCCACTGGAGTATTGAACCCAACAACGTGGAAGCCCCGACGACGTCTTTTTGCCCCACAGTCCTCCCCTCGACGATCCTTGCCGCCAGCCTGGTAACTTGAGCACAAGGACGGGGCGTGAGCTCGAGTCGTGATTGAAACCCAACCATGCGGAACCCGAACCGCAGCAGCGACAACTCGCTCGTTCGTCGAATATGCTTGCTACACTGGTTCACTTGCGGGCAGTTTGTGAGGACGCAAGAAGTCGCAAGCAAGTAGCACTTTAAGATAATCCATGTAGACTTGTTCGATACGCCTCACCTGCCCGAGAGGAAACACCGATGTGCACTTTTGTGAGTGGGCGAAAGCGATACGTTTGTACGGGTCGGTGTTTTAAATCAACTTCCTATTACGGTCAAGCCTCTCACCGGAGCTGCGCGGAAATAGAAAAAATAAATAGTGACCAACAGGTTGGTTCGACTCAAGACTCAAGCAGGCTGGGTCTTTTACAGTAGGATTTCTTTTTTCAATAGTACACATCCGTGTTCTTATCTATAGACAAAGACATGCGCACGGCACACATCACATGATGTCGCCACAAGAAGCGACGGCCCTTGCACTGTCCCCTCATCGGGTCGTCAGCAGGCATCGCCTTGAATGCCTGCCTTACAACGACATGGTGGATTTGATCGGGTAAGAGGGACGGAGGGTAGCACGACAGTGAACGTTGATTGAAGCCAACCGCAATGGAAACTGGCGTACGTAGTATGCCCAGTAGCTAATCCACGTGTCAGCAAAGGACAAGAGTATATAGATTCGACGACCTACCGGGTTTGTTGACGGAAAAACGGGGCATGTATAAGTGCCCGTCAACGGTGGTCCTGTTACGACTATCGGGTCCTACGGGCTCTTAGAGCTCTACTCGTTTCCGGGTCGATTAGTGCGGTGGGAGGAAGGGTAGGTTGACTGCGCCAGTCTGCAGAAAGAAGAGCGCCTGCCTTGCAGCTAACAGAAATATAATCAGGACTCAGGTGGTTTCCACCGTCACCTTCATCTGTCACTGACCTACTGATGCCCCACACATTTACGAAGGGATCAAAGGAAGTCTGTTGTATCAGGCGCAACGCCCTGATGGTTTTCCAGGACGAATATCGGTGAACCCATGAGCGTGCTCAAGTGCATGCGACCTTGACACGTAGTGATCCGTCAAGCCAAAGAGGTGCTCGCTACCGCAGGAGGGTGAGTGTGGGCAGTTTTGAGGAGTCCTCTGACAGGCGCCAGAGGCTATCGAGTGATACGGGAAAAAACCAATACAGATGGTGGCCGCAGCGTTCAAGCCATCGTACAGTTTTTGGGGGTCGACAGCGCACGGGGGAAAACCATCGGAGTCCGAATTCCCCATCACTGAACGAGTTGGACCCCCAATGCGCTCTGGGCTATCAATTGTTTGGCTACCCTATTACAGTATGCCTTATCATGCCATACTTCTCGTCCGAAATGATTCACTATTTGGTACGAGGTCGTTACATCTCCTCGCACATCGAATGGCATGATATATTATTGTCTTTCCTGCCAGATTATCCAACCGAGTCTTGGATCACCTTGTGTATCAACAGTATCTGGTCGGCGTAGTTCCCCATCGGTTGCGTTTGTGATGGCTAGACTCCATGCTTCCCAAAACCGGACAAGAGTGTAAACAAAAAAACGTCCAAGGTCGTATCGGCTAAAACGGCGTCTCGTATATACCCTCTAGCGCATTTCCGCGCCATTCAATATATAGTTGCCAAGACAGACAGTGGAGCTGTGGGTTCGATGCCCACCTATGTGCCCTAAGCTGACCCCGCGGGAGTTCGGTGGGCTCAGTTGTACGAACGGAAAGAGGGCTCGTATTTTTTTTTGGGGGCATTCATGAAGGGGCTCGGTATACGAAGATTTGAAAGGAAGAAAAAAAGAACGCCCGTGTGATGAAATGATGTGGCGATTTACGGGGTCGGTTGCCCTGGTTGAGTGGGGTGCTCGAACACCCCGTATCTCTCCCCCCCGCCCCCTTCATAGCTTCGTCCCCCGAACCCTCCCTCCCTCCCCTGCGCCACGAACAGGTTCGGGGTGACACATACACCAACTAGGACCAAGGATATCAGTTACATGACTCCTTCCCAGACTTACCGCCCGCCCCCTGGGCATTCCATTGGCCCATCATCTCTACTTTTTCCCGCCGTGCTCTCGTGGCGTTTAGCGACTAGCGAAACACCGTTACCCTTTGGCCGTATCGGGCTCTGTGTCGGATTTCCGTCGGTGAAGGGAGGGGGGTTGGGGCCGAAGAGGTCATATTCAACAGGTGCGTCTATTGGTCCGTGGTTCTTTTTTTGTGTAGCGAGAAGATGGGAAACTGCCTGCTCAAGGGAGACAAAGCGCAATAAAATCCATGTAATTCACTACTGAGGGTAAAGTGTACTAGAACACAAGGAAAGGACGTCAAGTATGGCTCTGGGCACGACCCGCGGCCCGCTCAGGCTCCATTCATCGACCCGCATCGTCACCAACCTCTGAATGTGCGCCCAGGATTGCACAGCCAGAGGAGTCAAATGAGGCCACCGTACGCGTTTCGGCTGGCCAACGTGTCAGCCGCAAACCAGTTTAACCCGCGGAAGTTTCTCACCCGTCTCGTCGTCTGAGACGATTGCAAGTGGGATAGTAGCGGCAACCTCTTGAGTAGTTCCATCCCGGCCATGCAGCTCTAGAACGATAGCCGCTTCTGGAGATATGATCAGACTCGTCACTAACACCACGACAGATATCATAAACTGACCGCCTGTAGCTCCTGACTCGAATATAGACATCTCCACTTGGTTCAGATTGCCAACGTCTACGTCAGCCGCCGAAGGTTCTTCATGGGAATCGCTAAAGGGGTTGCTGAGGGTGCTAGTAGTCCCTATTGCGAATGGGAGTGAGGGTGGAGGTGGCCCAGGTGGGGGTGGGGGAGTTCCTAGAAGATTGCATACTGTAAGTCTTTGAGAACGAGCAAATGAGCGACCGTACCTCTCCCGGGGCCTCTCCCGGAAATGGCTTCGGAAATCTGAGCCATAAGATTTTGATCGGCGACTCGTCGAGAAGCTGTCTGTAAAGAATCAAGTTAGTACGCGTCCCATTCTCGCGGTAGAGACCTACCTCGACAATTATAAATAGGTGTTTAGCGACCTCCTCATATTCCTTAGCCTTGAGAAACTTTCGAAATCCATGGGCGCTTTCCATTCTCTCCCTTGCACCTACCGTTCTGTCCCAATGTGCTTCAGTCACGGCTGCCCCAAATGGGCTTCGCAAAACTCACCTTTGGAATTCGTTGTGAACAGCGTTTTGTTCGTTGTTCGGTAGACCCGCATAGAATTGTTGGATCAAAGGACGCGATCGATTGAGGTAATAGTCCCCGCTTCGTATTTTGCCACCCGTGAAACTGTTCCGAATGACGTCGACGAGGCTCTTGCCCACATGGTAACTTGCCACATCGTAGGCTCCAGTGATAATGGGAGATGAATAGTCGGGGGATTGCACAGCAGCCATGAGACGATACGTATGGAAGAATCTGAGCCTGCAGAACTTTAAAATTAGAGAAGGGAATGGTGGTGGGGGACTCAATCCTAGAAGGGCGCGAATCTTAAGTATGGTAAACCAGTGATGGGCGCCTGTCTGAATTCTAGTCGAAGCTTGAGTCGAAGTATTGTTCTTCAAAGACAGTAAATTTTGAGATACGGTACGGCACCCCGGAAACCATCATCAAAGCTGGGTACCAGTAAGATTTTCCTTTCTCAGCAGTGACATAGAAGGAACAAGAGCAACCTGCGCGATTTGATGCATATAAGGCGATGAGAACTACAAGGCGCGAATGGTGACAGTTTGTCCGTTGTTGCCCGGGGAGTAACTTGCTCCATTGGTGGCTGCCCCCGTTTACCAACCGGTAGTATGGATGTCAATGGTCGTTTTGCAGACAAAAACAGTCTGTTTACAGTAAACGAAAACAATTGCACTGTATGGGCCTTAGACCGGAATACCGGCTTAGTGTTTGCAAATATTACGTCATGCTGCACAGAATCCCAGCCGAGACAATTGTCAACATGACTTGGTAACCTGGGGCAAGGTCGATTTACACACTGCATTTCTCTATCCTTTACTTTCTCCCATCCTAGATGACGCAAAACCCAGACTTTCTGGATAATCCTAGGGGATGGCATGGGGAAATCTCTGGCCCTGAAACGTGGTGGGTTGAACGGCAAGTGGCTCTGGAGCAGGCTGGCTATATGCTCAGGCCTCGCTACCGACCTGGCTGGAAGCCGTCGTGGGTTGGGACGAACAAAGACGCTTTTGATTCTGAAGATGGTCAGAGCCACTCGGTTAGTCCTAATATCTTTGCTCTGAGTACTCGTTCTTATGAGCCTTCAGCTGCGCGTGTGCATGGACGCAACTCGGATCTCTGACGGAAGACCTGTGATGTTGAAAAGGATCCCCAACGAGGAGGGTCCTTATGAGCTTCAGATCAACAGGCTTTTCTCCGCGGAGCCTCTTTCTTCGGACCCCAGAAACCGCTGTGCGCGTTTGCTAGATGTCATCCAGCTACCAGACGAGGAACCTATCATGGTGCACTCCCTATTGCGTCCTTTTGATAACCCCCAGCTTCAAACGTACGGAGAGTTTGTCACTTTCTTCACGCAAATATGCGAGGTACGTCACCTTCCACGATGTATGCCAGATTGCTTATCTCACAAGGGGGTACAATTCATGCATTCAAACAACGTTGCCCATCGGTATATTCCCAGTCACATCCCCTAATCACTCTTCCTAACACACTTCGATAGAGACTGCACGTGGCGAAATATCATGCTTGACCCGGCAAATATGTATCCCGATTCGTTTCACCCTATCGCCATTGGGCGAAGTAAAGATTTCCGCCACAAGGTAAAGGGATATTCACGGACGTGGCGACCAACGAGATATCTGCTCATCGACTTCGGTCTTTCCCGTCGATATGACCCTGCTGACGGGCCACCTCTGGACGAGCCGTTACACGGTGGTGACAAGTCCGCCCCAGAACACCAAGACGGCAAGACGCGATGTAACCCGTTTCCCACGGACGTGTACTACCTTGGAAATTTAGTCCGTCGACATTATATGCAGGTTCGCGTCATCAGCCCTTCGACGGGGTACCCTCCTGACCCAGTACCTAGAAATACAAAGGGTTCGAGTTCATAGAGCCACTTATCACCGACATGGTCCAAGAGGATGCCGGAAAGCGCCCTAACATGGATGAAGTTGTTTCCCGTTTTTCTGAGATCAAGAGCAAGCTCAGTACATGGAAGTTACGGTCCCGGATCGCACGCAAGCACGAGGTTTGGCCTGTCGCGGCGTGGAGGTCCGTTAGCCATTGGTACAGGACAGTGGGCTACGTCGTCCGACGCAAAGCGGCTATTCCCGAGGAGCCGAACTGAATGGCCTCATTAAGTTAGTTCCGCTTGCCCATACTATTGTTTGTCGTGCTCCACACTCCTTATCGTGCGCGTTCCCTCTACCCGCTGTCGTTCCTGCTATCTAATTTGGTTTGCACATCTCAGCCAGTCACTCTCGTTACATTTTTTTTTTCTGTTATCGCATAAGGGTGGAGTAATGACAGGTTCTAAACCGATTGACCTACAACAATGGCGGTGATGAATCAGTGAAAACTTACGGGGATGGATTTCGAAGACGCCGCCGCAATCTATCTATCTATCTATCTATACAATATATAAAAGCGATCATGTTTTTTGCTTAGTCACAAGAGCGGACTTCAAAATTCCGCATCACATGTTGATTGCGCGCTCCTCCTCTGCAACTGCCTGGCTCCAATTTCAAGTTGGCAATGCTTGCACCTGCCTCTGCTCTGTAAACGGACTACGTCGCGTTGGGATGCAGCCCGGAAAGTACAATCCAAGGCTATAGACCTAAGTATCAGATAACTGTTATATTACCGTAGTTAAACAGTTATCCATTAATAATATTGTGGAACATATCCCTGGAATACGAGTTTCCTGCAGCAAGCACGTTTACCACTGGCAACAATATAACTTTATTCGCTCAGCTCCCACTACCTAAGTCTCCCTCTCAATTGTAGGTGTATAGGTTTTCATGTTGTACAGCCAGCGCAAGAACGACGGCGTGACGGAATCGACTCTTGCACGGCTCGATAGCATCGTCGCAGTCTCTCCCGATGTCGAATTCACCGCCCTGTCAGAGCGATTCCGCGGTGTCCATTGCGCGCGCGGGGGGGGCGAAGGACGTCGTAGGCACCACAGTCAACACGTGCCAGTGCAGCGGCGCGGGAAGCGAATAACCGACAGTGCGGACAATGGTCTCGCCCCTCTCGACGTGCCTGTAGAGCTGGTACGATGCGCAGAGAAGAATGTTGACTTGGGTCATGGGCACGGTTTTGAGCATGAGTGTATTGCCGCCGTGTGTCATGGAAACGGACGAGGAGGATATGCCGTGGCGTTCGAGCTAGGAATTCACGAGCTCGAGGGTCTCTGAACGTGGTGCGACGAGGTCAGCCGCCTGCTCCTTGGTCAGGTGTGCACGATATCCGCATCGGAGCAGTGGCACTCGTGAAAAAATGCGTTGGTAGTGGGCCCTGGTGGTGGACGTACATTGGATGCCCGGGTTGACTGACCTCCGAGTTGTAGAGCGTGTCGACTAATTCTCACGCCGAGGCTTGACAGTAATGTAAAGGTCAATTGTGGTGCCAGGAGGCGGGGGCCCATGGCCACCCAGTCCTTCGGGACAGCGTCCCAGGAGTGCTTGATGCATATACAGTGCATGATGCATGATTACGGGAGTGGGCGAGTCCGATATGGTTTCTGCGACACAATAAGTTTGTGAGGTCTCCCTCTCAATTTTATGTCCCCACTTGGCAAAATGTATGCGAGCATCAGTTGCGGCCTTTCAGGAGCTGACCCAAGTTTGAAAAAAAGTATGCATGTACACACGAGGAGGGCCCTGGGCCCTCCCGCAAGAGCTAGTAGTAATTGAAGACCATCACTAGTCTTTGTCTCCGGCATATATCCAGTATAAACATCGAATTTAAAAAAATAAAAAGAGATCAGGCGCTTAGTCGGGCACTGCGCGATGACGAATTGTAAGACTTGAGGACGATGATAAACGCGACACATTTCTGGTACTGATGAAAGGGAGCAACAAATGTATTGTACCAGTACAGCCTATCAAACTACTAGTATCAAGACCTGAACCTGGGAAGCAAATTCTACGTGATTGTTGCATTGGGAAGGATGGCTCGAACAGAGGGCCCACCGTGACGCATTCACGATTCCTCGCACCCACGACACGATCAGAGAGCGTCCCCAGAGATGCCCTAATTTTGACGGTCGGCTCTGTGGATGACACGGGTAACGTACTCGAGACCAACTGTACACCCAAAATCTTGTTCTTCTGGATAGGCACTGCACTCAACAGCGTTGTATAACTATCACCTGCACGCTAGCTATGGTCATGGTCTTGACAGGGTGGCCAATGACAGCCACCCGTGCGGGAGCAATCAGTGCGATGTCAAACCAATGGAGACGAACCTGTCATGTTCACTGGCGCATGAGCTGGCGAGCTCCAATAGAAGGCCCGTTGCACGCCCCTGGCCCGTTCGGTATGCTTCATCGTACCTCACAAAGTGAAGCCCCGATAGGCGATGCTTCATGGCTCCACAGTCCTCCGTTCGTGCATCTTGAGAAATTTGGAATCCCAGAGAACAAAAGAACAACTCCGGCCCTTGCCGCTCACCCGGTAATTTGGGCACCGATACGCGGTGTGGGCTCGGGTCGTGATCGGAACCAGACCATGGGGAGCCCGGGAACGAAGCAGCGACAATCTCCCCATTCATCGAACTGGCTTTAGCATGGTTACATCCGTGGGAAACCTGAAGGAAGCCGCAGGTGAGTCGCACTTACTTTGATATGTCACCCGCCTGCTTCTCGGAAGTAACTGGTATTTGCTGTCTGCGTGGGCGAATGGGGCAAGGGATGGGGCAAGTATTTAATTCCGATTTCCCGGTTTGCTTGCCTGATGAGGTCGTCGGACCGTCGGCGTTTCACGTGAGAGTTCCCTTTTACAGTAACCCCTCGACTATGGCAAGTCCCGGGCCAGGGCTTCCTCCACGCCGATATTTCGCCATTGCTTTCCTACGTCGTCATCAAGTTAATGGACCCCCACTGAGATACCTTACACGATGCCTGTCACGACGAGTCTTCTCTGGAACATCAGCACATGGAAACTCCGTCCAATTTATTTCCAACTGACGCACACTATTTTGAGAAACAGTCCGAAGCTACGTTTTCTCATAGCTTAATTAACAATGAAGAATAGAAGTTCGGTAGCAAACCGTAAGTAACATTCACCTACAAGCTATTCCCGGACCGGAATGAATGTTTCCCTTTCTTTCTGTTCTCGTGCAGCCGTACATCTCGTACTCTATTTGCGAAACTCCAGCATGCCAGTTGCAGTGTTTGATCTACTATTTAGTTAGTCCATATCTCCCAGGAGCATTCGCTTTCACTCTACAGCTGACTGGACAATCCCGCGAAGGACCTTCAGCTGATCGCATGTTCCGTTCACGTGAATTCTTATTACCACGTTTAGAAAATTACCATTCAACGAAGAAACCCTGCCAGGAGGCGTATCCATTCACCACAATGATATCTCCCCGGCGCCATCTAGTAACGTCAGTCTCCGTAGGTTGACTTTCCCAGCTCCTGGAAGACAACAAAGGGCTGTACGAAATTATTTGACTCAGTGACAGTGTCACCGCCCTCGGGGTACAAGAACGGTAGTGGTGTTGTCCTCGCTATGGATCTTGGCGGACCTATTTATTCCTGTGCTACGTTGATTGGCACCATTTTGGAAATCGTTCTCGTGTCAGAAGAGACAATAGTGTGCGCCCGTTGTTGGGATTCGAGTACGCGTAGTACGGGTCGAGGACAGAAACGGTAAAGTTCTTGAGCTGCTTGTTCCTCGACTACTGACCATGCGCACTGTTAAACCCGCAAATTCCGCTAACCTGACACGTTGCTTCTCAGATTACTGTATTTTCTATATAAGCGTGCGAGAGATAGTTTTTACACACTGAATGTCAGCTTTCTTGACCAGCGCTTCGGGTCCTGGTCGCGTCTCAAGTTCTTTGTCAAGACAGCGTACCTGGGGGTGAGTCTGGGGTCTAACCTCGTGCTATATCGGAAATCCATGACAAGACCGCTACCATTATTAGGAAAAGCGCTGCCGTACTCCCTGGAGAGAAATTATTAACCTCTCTCGTACGCCTCCGACGCCGGCGCGGTCTACACAACCACAGATTGGATGACCGGAGGTATCCGTGTCACAAGTCCCAAGTCGTATCTCGGCTGTCCTTCGAGTTGGGCTTCAGGGTCGTGGGTTCCGAGGGCACCTTCGATCGCCGAGAGACAAAAGAACCCACCAGCTAGGAAACAAGAGCAGCAAGGCGTCGCTGCGCCGATCCTGCCCCGTCTTTTACTATTTCTAAGGCTAGCTAGTTCGTCCCATATGTTGTACGTATTGTGTCGTGAAATTCCAAACACTCCCGCTGACACAACGCAACTTGTGGTATGTCGCTACGTGCATAGCAAGCTGATAGTGTGTCGGTTCTGCCCAATCCCAGTGGGGCACTGGGTCGGTCATTTGCGCGTCATTAAGTCTGCGAGGAAAATCACGGCACACTACACACTGCACCGAGTGGAAGGCCCAGCATGCGACCTAAGACACCCCCGACCCTGGAAGCACAACCCAAATGGTAAAATGACTGGTATCGTTGGACATGTGGTCGTGTATCATGGACGTGCGTAAGTTGGTTGGAAAATTTACGGCCCTGGTGGTGCACGTCGAGGGCGGAGGACTCGCCTCACTGGCAGCTACCGCAGTTCCGGGTTCGATGGGCGCGCGAGGGCCCTACCTTGACTCCTGGGGCCTTTTGACACGCAAACACGTAAATATTGGTACTATGCATGAACACGGAATACATTATACTATCATGCACGTGCTATTGCAAATGCACAACCTTGTGCAAATCTCAGAGATCGGGACAGATCACTACTTTCCCGACATCCTTTGACCCCCAAAAAATTACACTATGTACAGTAGGTTCTGTAGATATGGGATCAGCAAATAAATGGAGGATCAATTGCTCTTTGCGAAGGGAAAGTACAAAACAAAGTGGGGTAGTGGTTTTTGAGAGGTTTCCATGCGTGCAGATCCCAACGATCCTCTAGAAAACATTAACATCTGCCAAGCTTGGGTGTTAGGGAATATAAAGAAGACATCATATGACAATTCTGGACTCATCAAACTGATGCGATCATCTTGTGGAAGCGAAAGACCTCGAATGTGCTCCAGAGCGTGACGCGGACGTGATGGATTTCAAACTCCTTTTGAAGACAGGTCGATTAACGGGCTATTTGGCTGATGGCCCCAAAAGCAAGCTCACATCGACAATGCCATTGTAGCTGAACGCTGAGCCCTTATCAGCTTCTGGACCGACCATTCCCCCCAACTTCCTTCCACCCAACTTCTGGATGCGCCTGGTGATACACCTGGTCTCTCTGAGCCCTGAAAAGGCAGTTTTCGCAGATTTCACTTAACTTACTTCCTAGATTCCCTGCGCTCGGAGGCCGTGCTCGTGCACTCGTAGTCTCGTACGCACTTTCCAAGAATTGCTTTCCCGCGCTTTGTCGCTTTCCCGTGCTATGTGCACGCTCGGTTTCTTGCTCGGTTTCCCATTCATTCCGGACACTTCCCAGCGTGTTTTAGCATTCCCCTGTTCCCCTGGTATCTAATGCACCCTTTCCTTAGATTCCCTGGTGTTTAGTTCATGTAATTACGACTCTACACAGAAGTCAAGTAATAGTAGACTTCCCCCTTCAGATTTCGGGCTTTTTAGCTCAGTGAGCGCGCGGCACTCGCGCGCGGTCTTAGCGACTGGAACCCGACGCGTTCCCGACCCTGGCGGCCACCTCTGCGAAGTTTCGTGCCGCGCGCAAGCATGCACGACCGTTTCCGATCACTTGCGACTACTCGACCCTCAGGCTCGTGTCTTCTGACCGAGCCTCACTCACGCGCGGCCTTAGCCCTTCAACATCGACTCATCTGCGATCTCCACAGACCTGCCTATGACATCTCGCGCCCCACGGAGGCCTGCGCGACCGCTAGCGATGCTTCACACAATCACACCCCCAAAATCCTGTGCACTTTCAGAGTATCACCGGCGCTTCATTTCCAGCTCAACCATTCGCAGCAGTACAGGGTAGTTTAGATATACATCCCCTGCTATTTCAACACCCTCTAATACAGTTAACTTCCCGTTTTTTTTCGAGTGTGTTGTGTGAGTACTGCGCAAGTGCAATTGTGACAAATGCGGAATGCCGCTTGCCGAATGTTGCCGACGGTGTGACTGTTCGTGACAAAAAGTTGCACATGTGCGTGCAAACTCGGATTCTTTCCGAACCCTCAAATAAAATAGAAACAAATACGAAAAAATCTTCAGTGGATGTAAAATACAATTGGCTATGAGTATGTACAATGTTTAGTAACGAAGACAAGTTGTTGAAGCTCCAGAAGTCATTTAGTGTTTTTTTTGCAATGGGCCGTGCATGATAGTATGACTACGCCACCCCACAAAAGGGAGTACTGTTATGATGATGTAACTGTCGTCGTGAAGAAGGTTACCGGCAACACCAGATAACGTATCCAAAAGATCAGCGCGTATCTCAACGGAAGACAACACGCAGACAGCCTTCGCAAGTGGTACCCGGTCAGTATCATACGAAGTCTGATTGGCGTCGTATTGGGAAAGACAATTAGCAGCTGATCATGTCAGGATGACAGGGCTCGGACCACAATGATGCTTCGCGGGGGAACGCTGACCTGCTATTTGGTTTACAAAGTGGCACTCTCGACAATAGGACCTTTCAGTTCAGTATCTGGGGATCGGTTTCCATGAGACGACTCCGAGTAACGAGTCACGATATAGGACGCAAACCAGCAGGGCACGCGTGCTGCAGTTTCGTCATTCATCTTCAGGAACACTCAGTTTGTTTTCGTAAGCAGAGTCAGGGAGCTGAGAACCTGGACCGAATCTGGAACGGTCCGTGCGCCCACCGAAGGTCGTCGGATGCCGGGGACAAAAAGAAGCCCCAGTCATTGGCGGCCCCTGCAGTAACTTCCTTGTCCACCGTCGTCTCGTTCAACTTCCACGGTAGTAGTCGGGGTGTCGGAGCCAAAGCTGGCGTTCGCTGCCAGGATACAACCGCGCGGGGACACAAAATACATCGGAGTCCGAAGCTCGCGGCGCAGCGTCGACTCCGGTTGACTCCGGTTGAGTACAAAAGAATTGAACCGAGGCACGAACGAACAAAGCATTGCTAGCCGCTAGCTCTTTTTGAATGAGTAGGTTGAGGCGACTTGCCTGACGTGTGCGCCAGTCCAAACATTATCTCGTTGGTCGTCTGGAACGTTGCACCGCACCTGCAAATTGGTTGGTACCAAGGCTAGCACATTGACAGTCAAGCACGGTGTACCATTTCTGAGCAAGATCACATTGTTTGGCACGTCGTCGCTATGGACGGTCCCCAGTTTTCAATTTCTGTTTGTTAATTGGGTTTTCATTTCACGCAAGGTGCCCCGCCATCCCCACTACTTGGTGCGAGGTTCTTACACCGCTCCGCACATAGAACCTGAACGGCATGGTATTGTCTTTCTTGCATCCTGGTGCCAGAGGGCCACTGGTATATTCAACCGAATCTACGATCACACTATGTGTCAATAATATCCGGTCGTTACTGATTCTCCCTCAGGCTACTTCCCAATGCAGACAAGAGTAAACAAAAATCGACCGAGGTCGTATCAGCTACAACAGCATCTCCGAGTCGTACGCACATGAGTGCGTTTCCGCGCCACTCGAGATCGCAGTTGCCAAGCCGGTGGGGATGTGGTTTCGGTGCCTGCCTGTGTGTTCACCCCTCCCCGGTCGCCGAGACTGCGGGAGTTCGGGAGGCTCAGCTGTGCTAGTGGAAAGAGGTTACTACTACTAGGGGCGTCGATGAAGGGAATGACACGAAGGAAATAAATAAATAAAATGAGCGCGTGTGTACTGTACAGAAATGAATGAATTACCATGTGGCAAACTACGGGGTCAAACCACCCTGTTTCGGCGTGGGGTTCTTGCCCCCCATATCCGCCCTCTCCAGAGTCCCCACCAATCTGCGCCCTCCGACCCCTGCACCGCGAACAAGTTCGAGGAGACGCATTCCTCAATTCGGCCCAAGGGTACCAGTGACACGACCGTTTTCCAGATTTACCGGCTCGATTCTCCACGACGTCCCAGTGCCACTGCCAGACCCTGCGAGCCCACGCAAGAGCCCACACCCTGGGCATACAGCACATCCCGTTAACCACTCGAGGTCTTTCCTTCCTCGCCATACTCTCATAGGTTTTACCGGCTAGCGGGCGCAGCTGCCCATCGACCATATTGGACTCGGTGCCGGTGTTCGTCGGTGACGGGAGAAGGGCACGGCAGCGGGTCAAAACCCAGCAGGGCGCACATACTCGTTCGTCTTGTTTTTTTACACTGTAGTCACTGGCATATTATATTATAAAGTCCATTATACACTGGCAAGGTATGATGTGCTAGCACAAAAAGTACACGTCAAGTACACGCTGGGCAAGACCTGCTGCCTGCTACATTCATCGACCCGCATCGTCACCTGCGTCTGAATGCGGGCCCAGGAGTACACAACCAATTGTGTCATACGAGGACACCGTACGCGTCTCGGCTGGCCGACGTGTCAGCCGCAAACCAGTTTAACACGCGGAAGAATCTCACCCTCGTCTGTCCTGTTACCTGAGACGACCGCAAGTGGGAAGTTGACAGAGACTTCCTGAGTAGTCCCATCCCGGCCATGCAGCTCTAGAACGACAGCCGCTTCTGGGAGTATGGTTAGCCTCGTCACCACCGCTACGAGAGAGACCATAAACTGACTTCCACTAGCTTCAGACTCGAATGTGGACATCTCCACTTGGTTCAGATTTCCAACGTCTACGTCGGCCAATGAAGACACTTCGTGGGTATCGCTGAAGGGGTTGCTGATGGTGCTAGTGGTTCCAAGTTGCGGCGGTTGAGTGGCTAGTAGATTGGGGTTACTCTTTGGAACCGAACAAGCAGGTGAGCGAGCGTACCTCTCGCGGCAATGGCCTCCGAAATCTGGGCCATGAGATTTTTTTCGGCGGCTCGACGAGAAGCAGTCTACAGAGAATCAGATCAAGTTGTGCTCCGTTCTCACAGGAAAGCGCTTACGTCGACGACTATGAATAGGTGTTTAGCGACCCGCTTGTAATCTTTGGCCAGTGAGTACTTCTGAAATATAGAGCCATCGGCGGTTTCCATCTTGTCCCTCGCAAGGCTCGTTCTGTCCGGCCTCAGTCACGCAACCGCCCAAGATGAGGCTCCCAGAACTCACTGTGTAAATTCGAAGTCAATGGTGTTTTGGTCATCGAGTTCTAGCTGCGCATAGTGTTGTTGAATCAGAGGGTGCACTCGACCAAAATAGTAGTCGCCACGCCGTATTTTGCCACGCGTGAAACAGTTCCGAACAACACCGACAAGGCTCATTCCGACATGGTGACTCGCCACTCGGTATATACCATTGATAATATGAGGGGAGAGGTCTGGGGACTGTACAGCAGACATGAGACGATATGTGTGGAGGAGTGAGTAATCTGAGCCTGCAGAAAATTTAAAATCAGAAAGAGGAGCCTGAGGAGATAGTAGGGAGCTCAGGTACTTCGGGAGTGGTAAGGCTTAAGTATGGTGAATAAATTTGGGTTCCCAGTCGCCAGGTGCTGTATTGTTTTTCAACAGAAAGGTAATACGAGTTAGATCACCCCGGAAACCCGGTTCTAGTCCTGTCACCGAAGCTTGGTGCCGGCCTGGGTGCCGGTAGGAAAATTCCCATTCTCATTAGTGACATAGAAGGAACAAGCAAGGAACAAGAGCAACGCGGCGCGCAATTTTACTAAGTTGATGATTGGGGTCTGGGGTGGCCCAGTGAAGATGAATGCTTGCGTCCCATTGGTGGCTGTCCCCATTGTCACCGACCGTAAGCCCAGATCGGTTGTTTTTCCACACAAGAACAGTAACGAATGTAACAATTATATGCACTTGAATGGGCAGGAGACGAGCTTCGCTGGCAGATGGGTGTTCACAGAGAGATTACGTCATATTGCACGGAAATCCAAGGGCGGTCCAGATGCGCACCAACAAAACAACCATGACCTTGATTGGCAAGTTGAACTTTACTCCCTGCACCTCTCCACCATTCATCTTCTCCCTTTCTAGATGCCACCACCGTCTACAGGCTCTCTGGGAAAACCTAGCGGGGGGCTTGGGGAAATAGGTGGCCCTGAACTTTGGTGGGCTGCACGCCAAGAAACCCTGGAGCGTGCTGGGTACATGCTCAGGTCTCGCTACAGACCTGGTTGGCGGCCGTCGTGGGTCACGACAGGCAAACACTATTTTAATTCTGAAGATGGTCAGATCCAGTCGGTCAGTACTGAGGCCTTCGCTCCGGTTGTTCGCGCTCATGATGTACTTTCAGCTGCGCCTGTGTATGGATGCAACTCGGATTTCTGACGGAAGGCCTGTGATGTTGAAAAGGCTTCTCAGCAAGGAGGGTCCATATGAGCTTCAAATCAACAAGCTTTTCTCCACTGGGCCTCTTTCTTCGGACCCCAGAAACCATTGCGCGCGGTTGATAGATGTCATTCAGCTACCAAATGAGGATCCTATTATGGTGCACCCCCTACTGCGTCCTTTTGACGACCCTCCGCTCCAAACGTACGGAGAGTTTGTGACTTTCTTCACGCAAATATGCGAGGTACGCTACCTTCCATGATGTGGACCAGATTGCTTATCTTACAAGGGGGTACAATTCATGCATTCAAACAACGTTGCTCATCGGTATATTTCCCATCATATCCCCATAATTGCTCTTCCTAACACATTTCGACAGGGATTGTACATGGCGAAATATCATGCTTGATCCGACACACATGTATCCCGATTCGTTCCATCCTGTCGCCTTGGGGCGGAGTAGAGATTTTCGCCACAAGGCAAAGGGATATTCACGGATGCGGCGACCAACAAGATACCTGCTCATCGACTTCGGTCTTTCCCGTCGATATGACCCTGCTAACGGGCCACCTCTGGACGAGCCGCTACATGGCGGCGACAGGTCCGCACCAGAACACCAAGACGAGGAGACACCACGTAACCCGTTTCCCACGGACGTGTACTACCTTGGAAACTTAGTCCGCCAACATTATATGCAGGTCCGCGTCGTCAGCTCTTCGACGAGATACCCTCCTAACCCAGTACCTAGAAATACAAAGGGTTCGAGTTCATAGAGCCGCTTATCACCGACATGGTCCAAGAGGATCCCGAAAAGCGCCCTAGCATGGACGAAGTCGTATCCCGTTTTTCTGAGATCAAGAACAAGCTCAGTACATGGAAGTTACGCTCCCGGATCGCCCGCCAGCACGAGATTTGGCCTATCGCGGCGTGGAGGTCCGTTGGCCATTGGTACAGGACAGTGGGCTACGTCGTCGGACGCAAAGCGGCTATTCCCGAGCCAAGTCCCGAGCCGAGCTGAACGGTTTTACCAGTTTCCTTTGCGCCGCAGGATCCTTCTTTCTCTATGTTGTCGTACTCCACGCTCCTTATTGTTTTACCATACCCGCTGTCGCTAGTTTGGTGTGCTTATCTCGGCCAGCCACTTTCGTTACGTAGTGTTCTGATATTGCACAAGAACGGAATAATATGTACAAACACTGATCTGCAACAATAGAAGGGACAAATCTTGAATCACAGTGAAAACCTCCGAGAAATTCATTAGAAAGCTTCTTCGAACGTGCTGAAGCGGCAGGTGGAGGTCGGGAACAACTTGAAAGTCGGGCACTGCGCAGCAATGGGTCATATACCAGAATAGCACACACGACTGCTCGCTCCTCTTCTTTTATCCATACTTCAAGTTGCTGCCGCGATGCTAGCGATGGGTTGTAAGACGCACGATTAAAACGTTTGTTAAAACGCCTGTCCGAATCTGGAATGGCTCGCGCGCCTACCCGAAGGTCGTCGGACGCCGAGGAAAAAGAAGCCCTGGTCGGTGGCAGCCCCCACAGAACTTTATACCACCGTCTCGTTCCACTTCCACGTCGGTAGTCGGGGTGTCGGAGCCAAAGCTGGCGTTCGCTGCCAGGATACGACAGTGCGGGGGCGCAAAATTCATCGGAGTCCGAAGCCCGAGGCGCAGCGTCGACTCCGTCGACTCCGGTTTGGGCACAAAAAGATAATAACCCGAACTGAGGTCCGAACGCACAAGGAAATGCCCAATTAGGCGCTGGTGGCTGAACATGTTGTGAACCCGCCTGAGTCCATTTTCCTGATTATCCCGTCAGTCGCCTGGAGCATATTGCACCTCACCTCCACACCGGTTCTGCATCGGTTGGCACCGAGGACCAACACAGCTTACCATAATTTCTGTCACGTCGCTGTTCCCCGTTTGCATGTTGCGTCTTGTTACAGTAAATTTGGTTTTGACCCTTCGAGTACTGTACCACCTCGGCTTTCAAGGTTCTAAAAAAACGAACAATAGTGGTGGATAAAGTAATGAGACAGCGCCTAGGTTTATCTCCAACCGGATATTTGCCCTGCCGCGCCAATGGTAATCTGTAATGGTCCTTCAGGAAAATGGTAGGTCGAACTCACGATTCAGAGCTCGCCAACTCGATGCGCAGTCATGGTCGAGGATCAAGGATCGCGTATAATCCACGCCCCGTGTCTCCAGCGTGTCTTTATCCTGGTCAGCTGACAGGGGCTTTGCATAAGAGAGACGCGCAGGGCTCTGGGTTGCACATTTATTTTAGGTTTGATGAGTGTGTAAAACGATTACGTTACACACGGGTTCCAGGTTGCCCAGGACGGGCGGCATGATGTCCTTGACGTGTCAGCGGGATATGCAGCCGTTATAGTAACGGCTGCTCACTGGGGAACACTCGCGATGACAACAGCAAAGCCAACACTGTAAACGACACTCCCCCTATATACCGCTCAGCACAACATTTCCCTATTCTTATGTCTGGAGTGCACCCCATCGCAGGTGGACCTAGCAGCAACTTTGAGGCAATCTCTAGCGTTTAAACCCATCTGCGAGTTTTGTTGGACTCGGTTCTCATTAACGGATCCCTTTAGATATACAGTAACCTCATGATTCTGACCTACTACGTGGAGGATTGACGTGCGATATGCCGAGACATGACAAGTAATGAAAAGTACGTTGAGTCCGATCTGACTGGTTGTAACACATGCCGGGGAATAATGTATACGGGGCAATTGAAGGCAATAAGTACGGTGCCGTACGAAAGTCACTCCTCTCCACTTGATCGGAGACTTTCATCTGAGCGAGAGCCGAGGATATCGCTGGCGGAGAACCCAAACTGTGGATGGCGAGAAGAGGTGATCGACGTCATTTCAGCTGCCCAACATGTCAGCTGGCGGGCCAATACATCATTGGGCGGGCGAGGTATCTTACCTTCCTCAGCTATCCCGTAGCCTGGTCGGGAATTAGGCGAGAGCGCAGCGACATAGTGTAGTGGGGGGTCACCCTGTCGGCGAAGACGTAGGAGGACAGCCGGTTCTATAATACGACTCAGGTTGGCGTTGGAGATACTCTAGAAAGAAACCGTGACCGACCTCCGGTAGTTTGCGATTGAAGTGCCGTCATATCCACACTGTCCACATTGCTAACTGCTGCATCTGTCAGAGTTGACGATGGGCGCGAGTCGGCGAATGGGAGGATAGCGTGTGGATCCGGTGAGGTGGGTTGGACTGTAGTTTGCTCTGCACGGTGTGCTGGTGGCGCTGGAGGGGGCGGGGAAGTGGGAAGACCTCGTGAGCTAGAGGTTTCCCTGAGCTTATTCCTGATTTGCCGGTCGATGGCCCGGTCGGATGCGTCCTACAGTGACGGGGATCAGCCATACACCCTTCACGTTAGAGCGCCGGGAGGATTGACCTTGATCACCATGTACGTCGTCTTGGAGACACGTTTGAAGTGCATATTGAGAACCCATCGTTTGAGTCGAGACTTGGTCTTCTCCAGTCTCGACTCGATGTCCTCTAGGCTGTTCGGTTCCACTAGTAAATACCTTTACTGGACATGAGTTAGCCACACTGACTCGTCGTATAAAAGTCCAATCACTTCTTGATCTTCGACCTCGATCAGGTGAATGTGTTGCTGCAGTAGGTTGCGTGCTATATCCAGATCACAGTCGGCACTTCGTAACTTGAAGTTGACGAGGCTTTTCTGGAGATCGTTGACGGCGGCCATCCTAGTCGAAAGGCTCGGAGATTCAATACCACCAAGGGCATTCTGTTGGGAATGGTGTCTTTGAAAAAATACGTCTGGCATCGGGGAGGCTGTAAGATAAAGTACGTAAGTTCTGAGCCAGCAGATACTGAGGTTTGAGGAAGAGTAAGTTAGGAGAGTCGACTTGGCCCTGGTATTGGGCCGCCTTATAAAGTTGTGGACTCAGTGGGATTGCCAGTGTACCATTAAGGCTGCATCGGAACCTGTGCTTTCAATAGGCCTTGACAACAAGTGACCAACCAGGTGCTCAAGAACAGGTTGCATTCAATTAGATGCGGCGAAGATCCCGGCAGTCATACTTGGCCGAGGAGGAACAAATACTTCCATAGAGAGACAAGATTGCATTCAGGTGCGTGAGACAGAAGGAAACGAAGGGTGCGACTCGGATGTATAATAAGAACAATAAGTTCGAGGAAGAGAAAGGGCGGTGAAATTACGTTATGCCATCAAGCATGGTGGGATTCTTCAGTTACGGTAAATACAAACTCGCGGGTTGTTAAACTGCGCCCACACTCCTCTTCGCTCACACACGGGATGGAGTCTCGAGACGGTAGAGATCTCCTTGGAAATCGTCCCCGAAAAAAATTGGGAGAAATTGGCGGTCCCGAAACCTGGTGGGTCGAACGGCAGCAAGCTTTGGAGCATGCTGGTTACATGCTCCGTCCCCGATACCGCCCTGATTGGACACCGTCGTGGGCTGGGACTGACAAACTTCCCCTCAATTTTGAAGATGGCCATCGACAGTTGGTGAGACAACTCTACCTACACCTCGACGATCGTGCTTATGACGTGTCATCTCAGCGGCGCCTGTGCATGGATGCTACCCGAATATCTGATGGCAAGCCCGTTATGTTGAAACGGCTCCTCGAGAAAGAAGGCCCTCACGAGCTTCAGATTAACAAGCTCTTCTCCGCCGAACCCCTCGCCTCAGACCCCCGAAATCACTGCGCGCCCCTTCTCGATGTTATCGAGCTACCAAACGACCCTCCGATTATGGTACATGCACTATTACGTTCGTTTTATGACCCCAAGTTCCAAACGTTCGGGGAGTTCGTGACATTTGTTGCGCAAATTTGTGAGGTGAGCTACGTGTAATCTCGAATCATCGGTCGCTCATCTACCAACCTAGGGTGTGAAGTTCTTGCACGAGAACAACGTTGCTCACCGGTGCGGTGTCGCCCTTTCCTCAGGTCCAGGACCTCCTCTTATCTACCCCTGCTCACGTTTTTTGTCTGTAGGGATTGCACGAGGCAAAACATCATGCTCGACCCGTCGAATATGTACCCTGAATCGTTCCACCCAGTTTTGACGGATCGAAGTAAGGATTTCCGTCGAAAGGCAAAAGCATATTCGCGCACCTGGCGTCCTACACGATACCTTCTCATTGACTTCGGCCACTCCCGTCGGTATGATCTTTCCAATGGGCCTCCGCTCGACGAGCCTCTGAGGGGGGCCGACAAATCCGCACCCGAGCATCAGAATGGTACACTATGCGACCCATTTCCCACTGATGTGTACTATCTCGGGAACATGATTCGGGAGAACTACTTACAGGTCAGAATTTCCGGTTGTCCCCAGAAAAGTTTATGTCCTGACTTGCACGAGCCAGAAATACAAAGGGTTCGAGTTTATGGAATCACTCATCGCAGACATGACCCACGAAGACCCTTTACAACGACCCACCATGGGCAAGGTCACCGCTCGTTTTTCGGAGTTGATGAAAGGGCTTAGCACCTGGAAGTTACGCTCGAGAATGGCACGCAAGAACGAGATGTGGCCGGTTACTGCTTGGAGAGCCGTCAACCATTGGTCCCGGACCGTGCGCTACGTCCTCGCCAACAAACCGGCCATCCCCAAACCCAGCTGAACCACCGGCTCATTTGCGCTGTGTTATCTTCTTGCTCTCCGCGTTCTTTGTGTACTATATGACTTGTAAACTTTACCCACTGTTATACCTGCTACGCAATTGGATCTACTTGTCTCATCCAGATACACTCGTTATATTTCTCCTGTTACTGCATAAAGTTGAAATGACACTATATTACTATTCTGTGCCTTGCTACGCATCCGTAGGATCAATTGTAAAAGGAGTGACTGATAGAGCGAACTTCTGGACGACGTGTAGGATTTGTTCACGTGGCGATGAACCCCTGGTGACTCGCAAGCGTCCTCCGAGTCGACATATGTGTTACATGTTACATATTACTATTGAATGCCTTGATAGAGGTCGGTCAACATCAACGAACAAAGGAGATACAGTCGTACAATAAAGCGAAAGGTTGATCGGCTTTCCAGGAGACTGACTCGGACGCATTGGGGATGGACTGGATAAAGCGAGGGATAAAGTTCATGATAGTTCACGCGTCCACAATTGTTCGACTGGCGATCGGACAGCGTTCTCTACTGCAAGATGCCCTCGTTTTGATGACCGTTCCCAAGTCGACACCATGGTCGACACAAAAAACTAACGAGTATGGCGTGCACACCATTCAAATTGTCGATGGCCCTAGGCCTCCACAGATGTCACCCGGAAAAGTGCGATAGCTTTCAAAGTCTTGGTCTTGTTTCTTCTACAGGGCGGCCATTAGTTACCCCGAGAGGGAGTGGCCCGTCGCCAGATCTGTCACACTGCCCCCTGCATCTCTGAGTCGTTGTACACGCCCGGTCAGTATTGTACGCTTTGTTACGCAAGTCGCACAATGGGACTTCTGACAAATTGAAAGCACCAATAGGCGATGCTTCTTCGTCGAACAGTCCTCCATTTAGCTTGAAATCCAAGGACAACCTCGTTCCTCGCTGCTCACGCAGGGGCAGGAAGGGGAGCAGGTCACGACGCAGTCATACGTGAAACAACTTGGAGTGTTCTAACAGTGATATGAGCTCGACAATAAGAAGAGCCGCCGCAATACCAAGAACTTCCCATCGATCAAACTGCCTTGCTACATTCGGTTACGTCTGCGTATCTCTGAGGAGATGCGACAACAGGGACACCATAGGGGTCACACCTTGTGAAATTCCACTAACGAGGTACAGTACCAGCATATCGACTTAACGGTGATACTCTCTGGGAACAAGGGAAAAGACGCTATGTAGAGTCAGAAGGAAACAAGTCCAATTACCAGGAATCCTGAGTGCGGAGTTCGGGCATGTCGGAGTTTCGCGGGACACCCCATACCGATCGACCGGCCCCATTACTCGACCGCCCTCAGGCTGCTGATCCATCTAAGTATTCAGATAACATTGCAGCCTCAGTTCATAAGATATTAGGAAATATAGACGACCAGTCATGAGAAACATTGCCGGGCCATATACCACATGGGTCGAGAGATGTCGGAAGGTTTAGTGACTGGCACCAGTGGCACGCCCCGAACCCGCAGTCTTTGTTTTGTGGAGGAAACTGTGCAACACTCACAGAATGCGGTCTATAAAATTGGTAATTTCGTGTTACCTATGAGAACAACAATACGAGTAGGTATGCATGTAGTCAAAGACAATGACACCTCCACTGGCATCCAGTAGTTATTCCGTGAGCGTCGGCAGGATAGTGATTGCTGAAGATGGAATACAAGAGGTCCAGAGCTAGGCAAAATCCGCGAGCAATGTTGGCGTGGAACCCCTTTGGCGCGCTCTCATTTTAGGCCTGTAAACAATACAGCACCACTTTTACCTGAAGAGGTATGTAACAAATCTATGCACTGAATTGCGAAAGGTATCACAGTAGTTGTCCCTGTAACTACCGCAGATCTGACTGGAGCAAAGGGGGATCGTGACCTGTGAGCTTCTCGAAGGTCAGGACTTGACGGTGACGTTGAAAGCTACTCTAACAGATCGGAAAGATCGCTGCTACTGGGAGACTGGGAGAGGCGAAACAAAAACTTCGGCATTGGTAGCGGGAAAAAATACTTGGAAAATCAAGCTCAAGACAATGAATGAAGCATAGCCGATAGCACCTGCCGCGACGAGTATAAGAGAGATCAGATGGATGTAATCGTTCAGTTTCCAACAAGAAACCCAAGAGATAGATACCAAGTGTTGAGAGAGAGAGAATCTGAGAAGATGATGTCGGCATTCAGGATTTCCTGGGGTTCTACAGAATTGAGGATATGCGACGACACCGTCAAATGAGACTCTCAAATATTTGGCGCTGGTTGCAAAGCGTAGAACAACATATACTGATAAACAAGACGTAATGAAGAGGAGCGCGTGTTTTCAGGAAACGGTAACTTGTTCACCTACATGGTATACCTTGGCCAGGTCCGCTGTATCGAGCCGCGACGCACTAGAAAACAAATGGTTCAGAGAATACCACATAGTATGGCTGACCGTGGTGTAGATACAAATACAGGTGAGTGCGACAACTTGAAGCTGCCCTACTCATCTAATTTTCTACCATCAGAGAACCGCGTTGTGTACTTGCGCAGACCGGTCAACCTCAGATTTAGTAGATCGTGTTTCAGTGGCTGATTTCGAGAGAAACAGGGGCGACAGCGTTGGCTGGGTTGCTCTTCTACACGGCCAAACAGTGAAACCGTCCTGAGGTTGCTCTGGCCAAAAACCACCGCGTTTTCAATCAGATGCACTCTGTAGTTAATAAATGAAAGCGAACACTGTTTTGATATTGATATAAACTGCGGTCTGACCTCAAATTGAACGTCGCATGGTTGCCGGATTGACCCGAGGACCTACCATTTTCGGCAGGTGCTTAGTGTTGAGCCGCACCTGGGGACGCTGGCAAGAACAACCTGAGGTTGAACTGTGTTGGCACTCCGGTTATCGAGAACCCGGTCCGTCGTCTGCCACATCACAATACATAGGTCGTCTGTCATGTCTCCACAGTCTCTCTCTCTGAATACGCTGTGGCTCGCATCATTAATCATTACTGACAGCTTCCAGTTCACAGCTTCCCTTTGCCAATTCTCTGGCTTCTTTACTTTGGTTCTAAACACGATGTGCCACCTCACATGGGCTTGTACCACGACCACGACCACTAAGCTTTTGACTTTGGCAGTCTGATCAAGGGTGTTCCTGGGGGTGTGGCTGCGGGAATGTATATTGACACCTTCAGGGTGCTGCTAATGTGCGTCTGTCCCTCTTTTTCATCCCCGTTGTCACGGGCAATGTTGACACCTACCTTTGGACTCCAGTACTTATCAAAAACACTGCGGTGTCTACCTACTGAGTTAACATCTCCTGGACATTTCCCAGGAGCTGTTTTTCGGTGCTGTCTTTTACCTAGTTTTCGTCAACCACCAACCACCCCTCCCCATCATCTTCAACTTTGAGCTCTCCCCACACCTTTTTCAGTAGTTTATTATCGCTCGCCATTCTGTGCCAACCAGTTATTTCTATACCCCATTAGTTCATTTTCTAGACTGCTGTTTGTCGTATCATACATAGCGAGCGAGGTGTGCAATAAATCTGAAAAAAAAAAAAAAAAAAGGGAGGCCGCTGCTGTGGACCTGTCTATGATGTGGTGTTCATGCTGTCCATACATGGTCCACAGGATAGCCGAAGGATGAAATTTTGATGAAACCCAAGGCAGTGTGTGGATCAATTTGTCGCTAACTGATCTTGGACGGAATGACAACCTCAGGTTGCCTTTGCTTCAACCTGAGTGCGATTTAGTATGTATCCGTAAGCAGGACCTAGAACCATCCCATGGTACAATCTCAGATAACCGAGGGGTGAGGGATTTGCCAACTCTGTCCTGCTTCTGCAAGGTACTCAGTCACAACCGGAACCAACCGTAGGCTCAACGACTACCAGCCCACAGAGTTTGTATCCACCAACACAATTATATTTCTTGTTCATCCTGCCATCCGGTGGCCAAAAATCACCGTAGGTTGTAACTAGAGCATCCTGAGGCTACTCTTCCCAGGCCAGCCTCAGGACAGTTCCACCGTCTGGCCGTGTACCACCGGCGCTCAGCCAAATTAAGACTCTCCTGGGAGGACAAAAAAATAACTGGGTTGCCATAACGAAATTTGTGGGTCTAGACATCGGGGTCTCACTATGAGTCGAACTATCCAACTTGGGGGGTTCGGGGAAGGAAGGTGACTCGAAACAGCGAGCCATATGGTTCGGAGTGATACGACAGGTTGACCGAGGGTTCATAGAAGCAACTTCACATCTTGGTATCACAGGAAAGTAAGTCTGTTCGGCTGGAGGTCTGACAACCAAGGGCCATACGTACTTTTGGATCTATCCAGTCTGAGCCTGCCAGTGAGTGGGCCAGGATAGGCCCCCTGAAAGCTCCAAGTGAGGTTGAATACGCGTCCACTACAGACCTTCCTTTTTTGGGCATGAGCTTTGATACGGGTCTCGCAGGTGTCCACTACTTGACCCCCCTCAGAGTGGTCTCATCTCGGATACGATTGTTCACTACTATATGGCCCCATCGCTGACTCAGAACAATAGGTCGGATACTATGTCCACCACAATTCCCTTGGTGGAAGTTGGTGCGCGGTCTATCCACCGTCACAAAACATTTCTGCCTCCAAATCTGCTGATGGGACCTGCCGAGTGCCTTCCAGTGTCTACACTGTGTCTACTGCTTCCCTACTTCCACAATCCGTTGACACACTCTTTGTTTCATGTTCTAGATATCTGTTCTGCGTTATGCTAATTGATTGGTGCACTACACCTCCGATTCTGTCTGACGACTGTCTAAGATCACTGGCCTGAGATGCGTGACCCTCTGTCTCCACATCACATACCCTCTCGTGTCTCCTCAAAACCGGGAACGACGTAAGGATAGCTCAGGCTCTGACCCCGAAATCATGTATTTTCTGTCTTTTCGGTCTGGCATCCTTACTGCCATTTCGGATTCGCCATCTCACACCCTCGCGCTTCCCCCTCTCCACAGCCCCTCGTAGCCTGGCCGCACGTCCGCGCCTTTAATCTTTGTCCTTCAGCCACCCTCTCGAGATGTCAAGATCGTAGCTCACCCACGCCGTTAGAGGCCGCGCGGATCATCGCGCCCATCGCCATTGTCGGAGGAGGAGGAGACTCTATTGTCGTGCGTCATATGTCTCGGCCCCCTTTGATCGTATACTCGCTACCTTTCACATAGATAATTGGTTTCGGTTTCGTGTTTCCGCGCTCATATCCCTTTGTTTCTGTCTCGATCGTTTCTGTATCATCCTATCGTTCGCCACCTCTCCCTATCCTTCTTACCTTACATCCATTTTAGCTACTGTCCTACATGTATATAACCTCACTCTATTGACTCGGAAATGGCAGTCTAGTGTGTTTTTCCCTTATCGTCTCGTCAGCGTGAATCGGTTCGAAGTTAGGCCCTACCGTGGGCACTCGTTCTCGTCACTGTCTCCGTCTTGCCACTTCAGTCGGCATCGTTCTCTCTCGTGCCTCGTTCTCATCTCGCTTGCTCTCGCCTCGCCATCGCCGTTCGCTCCCATTCTCGCCCTCGTCCGTTCGCACTTGCACCGGCCGTCGCCTTCGCAAACGCTTCGGACTTGGCCTCCTCTCCGTTTCTGTAAACCCTGCACGGAATCCCCTCCGCCTTCGGACTCATACGGACTCGGCTCCATACAACAAGCACAACGACACTCCCATAGGAGCCGAACAAGAACTCACACGATGCCTCACACTGACAACAGGCATGCGTGCAGTGCTTCCATCGGGTGGTCTCTCAGTTTCCGAGCTCCTCGAGCTATGTCTCCCAACACCCTCAAGTGTTTCTCCTGTCTGACGACCCCTGTTGCAGACTCAGACTTGTCTCCAATATCTCTCTCATTGCCACCCCCCAACTCTCCCAGCCCATCTCAGACTCTCCATCTTCGGTGCCATCTAGAGACTTGCCTCTTTGAGCTCAGTGAGGCTCATCCCTTGCGTTCCTCAGCACGCTGCACTCGCGCGCGACCTTAGCGACTCGAACCCGACACGTTCCCAATCCCGGCGGCCACCTCTGCGAAGTTTCGCGCCGCGCCAAAGCGTGCGCGACTGTTTGCGACACCCTTATTCCCTGGGCTCTGTGTAGCCTGCCGTTTCTGTTCCCGACCTCGCTGCGCCGACACACGGCCCTAGTCATTCGACACCGATGCGCCCATGATCACTGCGGACCCATATGCGACAGCTTGCGCCCTGCGGAGGCCTGCGCAATGCCCTGTGACGCATCACACACCCCCAAATCATGCACACGTCTTAGACCATTTCCTCCTGAAACTCGTTTTGCACACATCCATTTGACGTCATCCCTCTACATCCTCCCTGCTGGCTTTGCTTCAAGAAATGGTAGCAATCTTGAAATCAACACCCTCTTCATGGATACTGTTTTTGGAAAGCTACTTACTTCAAGGTCATCGATTACTGGGTCTGTCCATAATCTCCAAGCAAAACTATCTTCCTCGAAGGATGAGGAATTGTGATTACGACCTCCTGTATTTTATTTGGTATTTTTACGAATTTATTTGATTTTTTGAGGTTTGATACATCCGTCCACTACTTTTGGGACTCTTTTGGACCAAGCGCGAAGGTCAGATACGGAATCCACTACAAAATTCCTATTTTAAGGAGGTCCACTGTCCACTACTATTGGCCTGAAATCTGTGATTTTCGTATTCAACCTCACTTACAGCTTTCAGGGGGCCTGCCAGGATGTATGACCGGGGCGGGCCGAGACAGGCCGGTTGCCGTCTGGTTGCGGGTGCAGCCACGGGCCACGGGGACGACAGCATCCCTCATCCATCTCTCTTACCCTCAGTACGAGTCGCATCCAGATCGAAGCCTATCAAATTCTTTCGACCTCACTGATTTATAAATCACCACTTTCCGGACGTCTCGCCATCCGCAGATGTCGTCTGCTTCCACACCCAGCGTACCCACCCGCAGTGCATCTACCTCCAAGCCCAAGGGCATTTTGAAGAACGCACCACCTGCGCCTGGGACTGCGGCACAACAGTGAGTAAGCTTTGTTGATTGATCTGGCACGGCATTTGACCTTGGTCATATGTCTGTTCTGTCCACTTTCAACTTGCGCCCTCACGTGTTTCCTATCTTTTGCGATCGCGCCCGTTGACAATTCTGCGAATTCCACTCATACTTCCTTCCATATTTGTTACTTTGGATTGTTGCATCGTTCTGCCTCTCTCAACGATTCAACTAATACTCGACCCCTCATCCTCATCATGACGCGGCTTGCCTTACAGCAGCCTGCAATGGGACGAAGCAAATCTAGCGCTTACGGAGCTGCAGAAGGACAGCCAGATGAAGATAACGGAACCAAAGACGCCTTACGTGCGCTACAACGCTGAACTAGACGAAGTCGAGAGCGGTGCGTGCCCTCGGCCCACCCGCTATTCCCGCTCACGTGGCAGAATTCCAGAAATTCCGACGTTCGACTTGGGGAGCACATCCGCTCCCTCACCGCCACCCGCATCCCCATCGCCGATAGAGCCGTCGTCCCCACGGCGTCCGTCCTTCTCCACGGGGAAGCGGCCGGGGCGTTCGAGCAGCGGCAGCTCTAGCCGTAGCACGAGCTTCAGCATCCCATCCGAAATTCCGCAAGGTGAGATCGAGGAGGAAAGCAGCGACGATGAGCCCATGTCACCTGAGGGTGCGAAACACGTAACCCAATGCCGATGGCGAGATTACTGACCTGGGCCCTGGTACTATTGCAGCGGCCGCGAAGCACGAGGCTTTTCTGAAGGCGCGTGGGCGCCATTATTCGAACGAGGCGGAAGCAATGAAGGTTCGCACATGCACTTTCTTATGCACTTGTCTCCGTATCCATGCATTCTTGTGCTTTACTCGCTGACTGGTGGGCCCCTGGCCTGATCTACAGCGCGCGACCCAGCTTTCGGATTCAGAGGAAGATGAAGAGGATCCGACAGGTGATGGTGTGCCGCGTTTACACAAGGCCAACGGCAAGGTTACTTCACCTTGAGTTGGTACCCATGAATTAAATAATTTGCTTATCGATGTGACGTTTGTCTGTCTAGTTAGTTCTGATCAGTTTTAAATCTTTGTTGTACCCCTTTTCTATGTAATTTTTATCACCGATGACACCTCGATTCGAAGGAACAATTATGATTGCGGTCTCTCATGCCAACTACTGTAATAAAGACTGTAATTGAGAACCAAGATTGAGACAGCCACGCATACGCGCCATTCATCCTTACGTCATCCAGAACCGTACCCTCGACAGCGATCAGGTTCATCGCTTTGAGGCAACCTCTGAGTTATCAAAGCTCTGCCAGCTGGTACTGTACAATGGCGATGAGAACCTTCGGCCCACCGCTTACCGAACTTCGAACATTGCTTCCAACGGGTCTTCATACTTGGTCGAGGACTCGAGGACTCGAAAGTCTGAAACTGGGACTCGTATGGATAGAGACCTCAAGATTCCGGGTACTCACGGAACTGACGTTCCGCTCAGGGTCTCTCGTCCCACCAATTGAACGCAATCTTCACGGGTCTTGCACAGCTTTTCCTTCACGCTGTACGTCTCAATCCCGACCTTGCGCTCGAACTGGGTAGTAGTGACGCGGATACGAACGACTGAGAAACGATCGCTGTGGGTGTTTTGACCACGCGGCCTGACGGGCGACAGGGTAGTTCGCGTGCGATACCGGCAGAAGTATCTCAGGTGCGGGCCCCTAGCATACACTAACCAGG
Source organism: Lactarius deliciosus (assembly GCA_021525775.1). NCBI lineage: Eukaryota > Fungi > Basidiomycota > Agaricomycetes > Russulales > Russulaceae > Lactarius > Lactarius deliciosus. The sequence goes on from JAKELK010000163.1 coordinate 72,178, forward strand.
ATCCAAAGTCGCATTTTTGGGAGCAGATAGACTAATGCTGAGAGGGTACCCGCTCCAACCTGTCGCGCAACCTAATCTACCCTCAGGGACCCCCACCCGAATCTCCACATTGAATGTAAAGATGACTGTGTTTTGACAGATTTCTCTCGCTTTGTTGAAGGGTTATATAACCCAAGATATAACCCATGCAACGTGAATGCGCGAAAACGTCTCAGCGCGGGCTCAGGCTTTGGTTGCGGTGTTCAGGATGGGGCGCTCGGGACCTGGCGCCCTCGAGTGCGTCGGGTTCAAGCAGCGTGTTTACCTACCTGGCGCTGGAGACAACAGACGAATGGAACAATACTATCGCCGATGTTTCGCTTTGACGTCGTGCGCGTGCAGGGCACAATATCTTATCAGTTACATACTTTTATGTAGACGAGGAACAAGCGGTTGACGCAATGCTCCATGACCAGGGGAGAGCAGTGGTAAGTGCCGCCTCACTCATTGAGAGATACATCTACTAACGCGCGTCACTATTGGCCGGTCCTGAAATGACAAAGAGGGATGTCCCGAAACACGAATACACCGACACTTGGCCTTTGCACCCCTCTTATTTAGTGACCGCATGACCAGCTCCATTGACACGGAGATCAAGTGGCTCCATCCGAGCTGTCTGAGCTCGGCCCTGAGGTACAGATGTATTGGGGCCCCGATAGTACCTAGACAAACTCACCCTGTGCATAGGTCCAGGTTTGGCGTGCGTGCTCCCACATCTCTGTTGCCGTTTGATAGAAAGAAAGGACAGGTCTTGTTCATCAGAAAGGTCTACGGCTTCCTGTGATACGGGATCTAGTGCAGACCGAGTCGGGCTGGTTGATCGCATAGAGCGTACGCTGCGATACGCATGGCACGGGCCGTACCTTAGAAAGGCGCCGCCAACTTCAAATCAAGCCGGTTGATGGGGTATGTGCTACTTTTGTTCTAAAATCGCATTGATATGTGCCATGTGACGCGTGCACCGTGGTTATAATAGCTTGTGACGTCATTTATCTAAGCGATCTTCGTACTCGATCAACCGACCGGGAGCTATGGTCGAGTTATGCACGTTCGCTTCACACGCATTGTAGATGGCTCTCCGCAGATGCTTGAACCATATTTAATCGCGTTGAGGAAATAGATGGAGACCATCAATGTCTACTCCCACCGTGATCAACGAAGAATACGATATTGTCATCGCGGGCGGTAAGCGACCTCGATCTCACACTCTTCTCGCTTGTCTTCCGTTAACGAGACTATGACAGGCGGCACAGCAGCGTGCGTCGTTGCTGGTCGTCTCGCTGCGGCCGACGCGAACCTGCGCATCCTCTTACTCGAGGCTGGTCCCACCACATACAACGACCCCGCGCATACACAGCCTTTGAACTTCTTGAGCCACCTCGCACCCGGATCGCGCACCTCGCGCGCATATGTCACCCAGCCGAGCACGGCTCTCGGCGGCCGCACTACGATTGTGCCAACTGGACAGTGTCTCGGCGGCGGGGGCAGCATCAACTGTGCGTCTCATGTCTCTTCTCCCTTGCTTACGAGATTCAGTCGTCTGATTGATCTCGACCCATGCGGGTCCGGGTGAACTATTTGATCTCTGGCAGTCATGATGTACACACGCCCGTCAGCCTCTGACTATGACGATTGGGAGACGGTGTATCGGAACCCCGGGTGGGGCTCGAAGGACCTCATCCCTCTCCTGAGAAAGGTGTGTAAGGAAGAGCATTAGTGCTGTGCTAGAACCGAAATTCAGAGATTGTAGATCGAGACGTACCAGGTCCCTGGCGGGGGGCCGACTCACGGCACAGACGGACCGCTTGCGGTCTCGGCAGGAGGGTTTATTACGGACCTCGCAGAGCAGTTCCTTCAAGTTGCGCGCACATTCGATCCCGACCATGCACAGGAACCGGATGACACGGATCCGAATGATTTGGAAACGATCAACGTATACACCGTGGGTGTCTTTCGGTTGACTGTAAAATTGATAGACGGCTGAGTAGCGCACTGGCAATAGAAATGGCCCAAGTGCGTGGATGATCTCCAACATACGATGTCCTGGCTTTGAGAGCACTGATTTTTCTTTTTGGTGAGCAGATGGATTAACTCCGAGACGGGCACCCGCTCAGATGTGCCGCACAACATGATCTACCCACTCAAGGACACCCGGCCCAACCTACACTTCTTGACGGGGGTACATGTGAAGCACGTTACGTTCGACGGGTGCGTTTTGACTTTTAACATCTTTCTCTTGCGTCTCTGGAAAGTCTATGCAGTGAGAATCGTGCGACAGGCGTCGCATATGCTCTCAACCCGTTGTTGCATCCCGATGGCCCTTGGGACACGCGTACTGTGCGAGGGAAGAAGCTGGTCCTTGTCTCAGCGGGGACATTTGGTTCTCCTGGTATTCTAGAGCGCTCGGGTATCGGGGCCAAGGACGTTCTCGAGCGGGTCGGGGTGAATCAGCGTGTTGACTTGCCCGGGGTCGGAGAGGACTATCAAGGTTTTCCAATGAAACGACCGCTTCTGACGTTTCGTTTCTGACGTCCGTGTGCGCATATACAGACCACAATGTCCTTTTCATTAAATACTTTGCTGCGGATGAGGCGCAATCTCTGGCTGCGATATTCCGCAACGAGGAAGGAGCAATTGACGGTGTGTCTCTTCTCCCTCCTCCTTAGAGGTATTATTGTATGCGCTTCACGATTTACGATACTGCAGCTGCGGCTGCCCACTTTGGAAAGACCAGGAAAGAGATCGGTGCCCACAAGTACGTCGTCACTTTGGTTTTTGACCTCCTTCTGACCAAATGTCCGTCTGACTAGTTCGATCGACGCGGGGATCAAGTGGCGTCCTACACCCTCTGAAGTGGCTGAGCTCGGCCCTGAGTTTCAGGCGTATTGGGACTCCTACTTTGCCAATGCCGCAGACAAGCCTGTCCTATGGATGGGCATAAGTTCTGCGTGTAAGTTATGGATAGTTTCGGGAGCTCGGAAACAGCGCGCGAGGCGAACTAGAAAGAACACGAAGTCTCAGGATCGCGCGTGTACGAGCGATGTCTGTGATTGTATTTACCTAGAAAGAACACGAAGTCTTTCCAGGCGTAAGCGTGCTGAAGGTAAACGAGTGGTAAAGTAAGCTCACCTCAGGATCGCGCGTGTACGAGCGATGTCTGAGGTGCTAGGTACGAGGAAACGAAAGTACTTGTACTACGGAGTCAAAAGTGTAATACGTATAGCTGTCATGCTAGTAGATATTCAGGGGGACAGGACAGAGACAGATGGATTATGCTAGAGTAGGTTTTAAAGTACGCGAGACGGAAGCAAATACTCATCGCGCATTATCTGCGCTCGATCTCAACACTGCGTGCGTTCTCCAACAATTCGATTGTCAAAACGTTCATCACCGCGTTCATCATCATCACCATCCAGGTTCGTTGGGGATCCTACCGTGGTCCCGCCGCGCAAATACTTCACCATGGGTTTATATACTGTGAGCTACCTATGCCCTCTCCCCTGTAGCCACACGCGCAGCACGCCTGAAATAGACACGCGCAGGAATACCCCCTCGCGCATGGACGCGTGCACGTCACGCACGCAGACGACGTCTCTGCGCCCCCAGACTTTGTCCCCAATTATTTCGAGTCGTCCGTCCCTCTCCCTCGCCGCTCTCCCCATCCAATCCTCATACGAACAATTCCTCGTTTACCAGGCAGGCGGATGTGCAGCCCCTGACGTGGGCTTACAAGTTCACGAGAGAGATCGCTCGTCGAATGCCGCACTTCCGCGGTGAGCCACCCGTGCTGCACCCCGCGTTCGATACAGGAAGGCCTGCGTCCGTAGTCGCGCACGCCGAGGGTCCCGTTCCGCTCGATGCGCCGCGCATCGTTTATTCGGAGGAGGACGAGCGTGCGGTCGAGGATTTCGTGCGTGCTCAGGGTATGTAGCTTCGTCCCTTCTCTCCCTTACCCTACATTATTCGCTCACTCGTCTTTCATTCGTTCGTTTCCTTGTTCCGGGCGGGTAGTGGCCACGACCTGGCACTCGGTAAGCTCCTCCTTCCTCTACAAAGCGCAGAGCGTGTCATCGACGACGCACAATTGACGCGTTTGCGATTGTACATTAGCTTGGCACGTGCGCGATGAAGCCGCGTGAACAGGGTGGCGTCGTCGACTCAAAGTTGAACGTGTACGGCGTGCGCGGACTCAAAGTTGCCGACATGTCCGTCGCGCCGGGCAACGTCAGTGCGAACACGTACGGGACCGCGCTCGTCATCGGGGAGAAGGCTGCCGTGATCATTGCGGAGGAGCTCGGGATCAAAGGGGTCGTCTAGCCCGTCGCGGTGGCGAGGGACTCGGGCCAATTAAGATGCTTCCACCTTCTGCGAGGACTGTCTCCGGTATGCCCAAATTGTTGATAGCAAACGCAGATTTGTACTACACCCCCTGAACGCTGTTTCAGATGAACATACTAGTTACTTGTGTTGCCACTTTCTCGGCTTGTCGAAGAGTACCTCAACTCCACAAATTGATGTTATTCACCTATTTCTGAAGATAAGGTAAGGACAGACAAATTTAATCGAAAGAGCACGCTGGCTCGACGGCTATAACTAAATCAGATACGTCGTACGGTCAAAGAATCGATATAAAGCAACCAACAGTCAGGAGTGTCGCATTCAGATCATTAGGTCTGTAATCCCATCCCAGGCTGCGTGCAAGTCCCTCAAATTACTACTTCATATGTTCGATTGTCAGGGGTATCGAGTCTCGGATCTTTACGGTTTGGAACTTTCGGGCATTGGTAGTTATCTTGCACAATGGGGTTATAAAATGGTTATCCTTTTCTGCGCATCTCGGCAACTCCCGTTACTGTACGGAATAACGTTACCATACGTTCAATCTCAGCCGATTACACTGATCTGGACACGAAGGCCCAATGCAAAGGCCCATCGCAGCCTGAGTGGACTTTGCTGTAAGGCCGGTCGTGGCGACCTTACAGTTTGTGAGAAGCCTGAGGGTGAGTCCATATATGTATACACGTAAGGTGCCCCGAGTAAATGCTGAATCAAGAATAATGCAACGCAATAGGTACATCCCTTCAGGTAGATACAGGCGTTTGATACGTCTGATGTATACAGCGTCAGACACCGTGAGTATGGAAGGGGCGGTTTCCGTCGGCCCCGCAATCTTACTGTAACTTCATAGTGCTTCCATGCCATCGAAGACAGTTGTATACGTACACGCATTGCATGGATGGCGCTCCGCAGGGCGTAAATCATATTTAATCGCGTTGAGGTCGAGGGAGTCGGAGGCCATCAATGTCCATTCCCACTGCCATCAACGAAGAATACGACATCGTCATCGCAGGCGGTGAGCCATTCGTGACCCCCTACTCTTCTCACTTGCCCTCCTTCCGTTTCTAACCACATGAACGTCCTACTGCACAGGCGGCACGGCGGCGTGCGTCATTGCCAGTCGTCTCGCGTCCGCTGATGCTAACCTGCGCATCCTCTTACTCGAGGCCGGTCCCGCGACGTACAATGACCCCGCACACACGCAGCCCTTGAACTTCTTGAGCCATCTTGCGCCCGGCTCGCGCACCTCACGCGCGCATGTCAGCCAGCAGAGCACGGCACTTGGTGGACGCACTACGACTGTGCCGTGCGGACAATGCCTCGGCGGCGGAGGCAGCATCAACTGTGCGTCTCGTCTCTTTTCTCCCTTGGTGAACCATTTGACCATTGACAGTCATGATGTACACGCGCCCATCTGCCTCTGATTATGACGATTGGGAGACGGTTTACCAGAATCCCGGGTGGGGCTCGAAGGACCTCATCCCTTTCTTGAGAAAGGTGCGGAGTAAGGGAGAGGGTTGGTGCACCCTGAGTCTAAAATCGAGGAATTGCAGATCGAGACATACCAGGTTCCTGGCGGGGGGCCAACTCATGGCACAGATGGACCACTCGCGGTCTCACCAGGAGGGTTCTTCTCGGACCTCTCTAGGCAGTTCCTTCAAGTTACGCGCACACTCGATCCGTACCGTGCGCAGAAGCCTGATGATACGGACACCAACGATTTGGAGACAATCAATGTGTACACGGTGGGTGTCTTGTGCTCGATCGTGCTGTGCGATCGATTGCTGAGTAGCACTCTGGCGGTAGAGTTGGCCCAAGTACGTACATGAACTCTAGCATGCACCTCTGAGAGTAATGGTGTCTGTTCTCTTGGGGAGCAGATGGATGAACGCAGAGACAGGCACCCGCTCGGATGTGCCGCACAACATGATCTACCCGCTCAAGGACACACGGCCGAACCTGCACTTCTTGACAGGGGTACATGTGAAACACATCACCTTCGATGAGTACGTTTGACTTCCCACGTTTTTCTCACCCCTGGAAATACTGTATAACGCGCGCAGCGAGAATCGCGCGACAGGCGTCGCATATACTCTCAACCCGCTGTTGCATCCAGATGGCCCGAGAACCACGCGTACTGTGCGAGGAACTAAGCTGGTCCTCGTTTCTGCGGGGTCGTTTGGTTCTCCTGGTATTCTGGAGCGTTCGGGAATCGGTGCCAAGGACGTACTTGAGCGGGTCGGGGTGAAGCAGCGCGTCGACTTGCCTGGGGTCGGCGAGAATTACCAAGGTGCAAGGATCATTTCTGACGTTTCAAAAAAAAATTCTGATGTTGAATGTGAATATGCAGACCACAATATCCTCTTTATTAAGTACTTTGCTGCAGATGAGTCGCAATCGTTGGCCGCCATATTCCGCAACGAGGAAGGAGCAATTGATGGTCTGTCGGTCCACCCTCTTTCATTGAGAGGCGTTCTTGCACGCGCTTTACGATTGACCACGATACTGCAGCTGCGGCCATCGAATTTGGGAAGACCAGGAAGGAAATCTCAACCCACAAGTGCGCCAACACCTGGCGATTATTCCCTCCTGACTTGATGTCCATCTGACTAGCTCGATCGACGCGGGCATCAAGTGGCGCCCAAAGCCGTCCGAGGTGGCCGAGCTCGGCCCTGAGTTTCAGGAGTATTGGAACTCCTACTTTGCCAATGCGCCAGACAAGCCTGTCCTGTGGATGGGCATGCTCGCGACGTGTGTTCTCCAACAACTCAGTTGTCGAAACGCTCGTCCTCACCACCCTCCAGTTTGATCGGGGATCCTACCGTGGTCCCCCCGCGCAAATACTTCACCTTGGGTATATTCACCGTGAGCCACCTATCCGCTCTCCTCCGTAGTCGCGCGTGCAACAAGCCTGATGTCGACATGTCCAGGAATACCCCCTCGCCCATGGACATGTACACATCACACACGCCAACGACGTCTCTGCGCCCACAGACTTTGTTCCGGGGTACTTCGAATCGTCCGTCCATTTTCCTCGCCGCTATCCCCATCCAGCCCTCACGAGTTTTCCTTTATCAGGAGAGCAGACGTGCAGCCCTTGACGTGGGGATACAAGTTCATGCGCGAGGTCGCACGCCGCATGCCGCACTTCCGCGGTGAGCCGCCCGTGCTGCACCCCAAGTTCGCGCCGGGCGGGCCCGCTTCCATCGTTGCGCACGCCGAGGGACCCGTTCCATTCGATGCACCGCGCATCGTTTATTCGGAGGAGGATGAGCGTGTGCTCGAGGAGTTCGCGCGCGCTGAGGGTGTGTAACTCCTTCCCTTCTGTCCCCCTAAACCTTACGTTTCTCGCTCACTCGTGTTTCGTTTATTTGTTTTATTGTGCCGGGGTAGTGGCCACGACCTGGCATGCGGTGAGCTCCGCCCTCTTCTACAAAGCGTGGAGCGTCCGTCATTGACCAGGCGCAACTGACGTGTACCTTTGTGTTACTTTTCCGCATTAGCTCGGCACGTGCGCGATGAAGCCGCGCGAGCAGGGCGGCGTCGTCGACGCGAAGCTGAACGTGTACGGCGTGCGTGGACTCAAAGTTGCCGACCTGTCCGTTCCGCCGGGAAATGTCAGCTCGAACACATATGGGACAGCGCTCGTCATAGGGGAGAAGGCAGCCGTGATCATCGCGGAGGAGCTCGGGATCAAAGGGGTCGTCTAGCCCGTCGCGGTCACGAGGGACTTGGATCAGTTGGCGAGTAACACGTTGCAGAATAGTTTCAGAAGGCCGACTCTGGTATGCCTAAGTAGTTGATAAGAAGACTTGTACACCCCAGAATGCTAGAGATCATGTTTCAGACCCCACTGGCAGGCTACAGACTAGTCGCTTGGTTATTGACACTTCCTCGGCTTCTCGGAGAACGCCTCAACTCCACCGTCTCAGGTTGGTTCTATCCGCCGCTTTTCTGATAATACGGCAAGGATAAACAGTTCAGAAGAATACACTACCTGCACCTCGAATCATCGATGGCTTTGAGGACGGCTCCAACTGCGTGCGATGTTCCTAAATTATTCGATATACTCGAGGATATACTACCATGCCAAAATCCCACGTGGGGGCTCAAAGGACCTCATCCTACACCTGAGAAAGGTACACCTGAGAAAGGTGCGTAAAGGAAGACTCGGATGGTCTGAGGCAGGCACGTGGACTCCGGCCAACTCATGGCCCGGTACGCTTACCTAATATTTAGCCGGTCTAGGGAGTGAGCGGGCGAAGCGGCACGTGTTCGTCCCTCTTCCACCCACCAGGCTGTCGTTAAACCTGCTGTATATTATAATAATTTCACGATTGGTTCGACGGAATTTTGCGACAATGAAGTCGTATGTTCGACTGTCAAAGGCCTCAGAGTCGGTCAGTCCATGACGCCGAGAGTTCTAGCTATATGGAAGAGGCGACTTCCATCGGTCCCGCGGTCTTTGCTTTTACGGTAACTAAGTGCCAGTGGACCTTCCGGATCCATGCCATCGGAAATGGTTGTATACGTTTGCTTTACACGCGTTCATATTTAATCGCATTGAAGTCGATATCGATGGGGGCCATCAATGTCCACTCCCACTGCCATCAACGAAGAATACGATATCGTCATCGCAGGCGGTAAGCCACTCTTGAGTCTTGACCCTCTACTCTTTCCACTTGGCGTCCTTCTGTTTCTAACCACGTGAATGTCCTACTGTGACAGGCGGCACGGCGGCGTGCGTCATTGCCAGTCGTCTTGCGTCTGCCGACGCAAAGCTGCGAATCCTCTTACTCGAGGCGGGTCCCACCACGTACAATAACCCAGCACACACGCATCCCCTGAACCTCTTGAGCCACCATGCGCCGGGATCGCGCACCGCGCGTGCACATGTTAGCAAGCCTAGCGCGGTACTTGGCGACCGCACTACAATTGTGTTGTGCGGACAATGTCTCGGCGGTGGGAGCAGCATCAACAGTGCGTCTCATCTCTCTTCTCTCGCCTGATTGATCTCGACCCATGTGGGCGCGGGTGAACTATTTTGATTCTGGTAGCCATGATGTACACGCGCCCGTCTGCCTCTGACTACGACGATTGGGAGACAGTGTACCAGAATCCCGGATGGGGCTCGAAGGACCTCATTCCGCTCCTCAGAAAGGTGCGTGAGGGAGAAGGCTGGTGCTCTACTAAGTCTGAAATCGAGAGATTATAGATCGAGATGTTCCAGGTCCCTGGCGGGGGGTCGACTCACGGCACAGATGGACCGCTCGCGGTCTCACCAGGGGGGTTTTTCACAGACATTGGGAAGCAGTTCCTTCAAGTTGCGCGTGCACTCGATCCTGTCCGCGCGCAGAAGCCGGATGATTCGGACACCAATGATTTGGAAACGATCAACGTATACACGGTGAGCGTCTTGTGTTTGACGGTGCTGTTCGACCGATAGTTGAGTAGCACTCTGGCGGTAGAGGTGGCTTAAGTACGTACATGGACTCTAGCATACATCTCTGAGAGCGCTGACGTTTGTACACTTGGGGAGCAGATGGATGAACGCAGAAACAGGCACCCGCTCGGATGTGCCGCATAACATGATCTACCCGCTCAAGGACACCCGGCCGAACCTACATTTCTTGACAGGGGTACATGTGAAGCACGTCACCTTCGATGAGTGCGTTTGACCTCAGCATACCTCTAGAAAAACTGAATATCGTTTGCAGTGAGAATCGTGCGACGGGTGTCGCATATGCTCTCAACCCGCTGTTGCATCCGGATGGCCCGAGGACTACGCGTACTGTGAGAGGAACCAAGCTAGTTCTCATTTCAGCGGGAGCGTTCGGTTCTCCTGGTATTCTGGAGCGTTCAGGGATCGGCGCCAAGGATGTTCTTGAGCGGGTCGGAGTGAAGCAGCGCGTCAACTTGCCTGGAGTCGGCGAGAATTACCAAGGTTGCAACGACTATTTCTGATGAACTATTTCTGACGTTTGCGCGTGCATGTGCAGACCACAATATCATCTATACTAAGTACTTTGCTGCAGATGAGGCGCAAGTATTGGACGCGCTATTCCGCGATGAGGAGGGAGCAATTGATGGCGCGTTTATCCATCTTGAAGCCTTCTTGGGTGCACTTCACGGTTGACCATAAATCTGATACTGCAGCCGCGGCTGCCGAATTTGGAAAGAGCAGAAAGGAGATCTCGGCCCACAAGTGCGCAAACGCTTGGCAATGATTCGCTTCTGGCTTAATATCCATATGACTAGCTCGATCGACGCGGCCATCAAGTGGCGTCCCAGTACACCCTCAGAGGTGGCCGAACTCGGCCCCAATTTTCAGGAGTATTGGGACTCTTACTTTGTTAATGCGCCAGACAAGCCTGTCCTGTTGATAGGCGTGCTCTCGGTGTACGTTATCCAACAACTCAGTTGTCACAACGCTCATCACTGCCCTAATCCTCACCGCCCTCCAGTTTAGTCGGGGATCCTACAGTGCTCCCTCCGCGCAAATACTTCACCTTGGGTTCATACACCGTGAGTCACTTGTTCCCTCCCTCCCATAGTCGCGCGCGCAACAAGCCTGATGCGGACTCATCCAGGAATACCCTCTCGCGCGTGGACACGTGCACATCACGCACGCCGACGACGTCTCCGCTCCCGTAGACTTTGTCCCGGGCTTCTTCCGGTCGTCCGTCCTTTTCCATTGCCACTCTCCCATCCGGTCCTCACCGATGCAATTTTCTTCTTACCAGGAAGGCGGACGTGCAGCCCTTGACGTGGGTGTACAAGTTCATGCGCGAGATCGCACGTCGCATGCCGCACTTTCGCGGTGAGCCGCTCATGCTGCACCCTAAGTTTGCGCCGGGCGGGCCCGCGTCTGTCATCGCGCACGCCGAGGGACCCGTTCCATTCGATGCACCGCGCATCGTTTATTCAGAGGAGGACGAGCGTGCGCTGGAGGAGTTCGCGCGCGCTGAGGGTATGTAACTCTGTCTCCCTAAACTTTACGTTACTCACTCGTCTTTCGTTTATTTGTTTTCTTGTGCCGGGTGAATAGTGACCACGGCCTGGCACTCAGTAAGTTCCGCCCTCCTCTACAAAGCGCGGAGTGTCCGTCATTGGTGACGCGCGACTGACGTTTATCTATACGTTTGCAATTATCAATTAGCTTGGCACGTGCGCGATGAAACCGCGCGGGCAGGGCGGCGTCGTCGATCCAAAGCTGAACGTATACGGCGTGCGTGGACTCAAAGTTGCCGACCTATCCGTGCCGCCAGGAAATGTCAGCTCGAACACGTATGGGACAGCGCTCGTCATCGGGGAGAAGGCAGCCGTGATTATCGCGGAGGAGCTCGGGATCAAAGGGGTCGCCTAGCCAGTCGCGGTGGTGAAGAATTCGGACCAGTAATATGTTGCCACTGTCCGCGAACTGATTCCGTATGTCTAGATAGTTGACTAGACTTGTACACTCTCATAACGTTAGAGATCGTGCTTCGAATCTACACATTGGTTACAGGTATTCAATGTATTGCCAATTCCCCGGCCTGTCCGAGAGTGCAACAACTCCAGTCCAGAGATTGGTGCCCATTCACCTCTTTCTGTGGATAAGGAAGGACAGACGGATGCATTCGTGCTGGCTCGACGGCCCGGCTAAAACCAAATTATATATGCGGTCGAAGAGCTGACGGTCAGAGGTGTTACACTATTAGGTCTGTAATCCCGTCCCGGCGGGCGTGCGGTATTCGCAAATTGTTCTATATACACTAAGTAATACATTTGTTCGATTATTGGCCTGTCACTTCGGATCCTAAAGGCTAATGGTCATGTCTTTGCGTGCCACTGCTCTGCAATCCGTGGAGGCGTTTGCGAACAGTTGGAAGCAAACAGAAAAGGCATTTGATAAGTAGAGAACGGTATGATCCGAGTCTGATGACGAGTAGTCAATGGCAGATAGCGGATAGCTGGTCAACTCCCCTTTCCCAATCCTGTCATCAAACTCAGAAAGGGCATATCTTGAGCGCGACTAAGTGTACGACGGGTTCTGCACAAGTGGCTGGCTAGAATCCGAATTAAGGCGGGTAGCCTGTTCTACTGAGAGGGTGATCCCAAGGGTGATCCCTGTTGGGTTTCTTAGACTCGGAGGAGCGGCAAGTTACTGATGAACGGCTTGAAGTCGAACTGGTTGTTAGGAATGATAAACAGACAATCGACTGTTGTTACTGTGATTCCTCGAAAAATAAAGTGTCTAGTTCAAAGAACCAGTCGAAGACTTTGCGGATGCAGTGCCGGTGGCCTCCGAGCCTCGGAGTTAGCCGAGAACTGACCAGACGAGGCGGCACTTGCCCGTGCCTCTTTTCATACTGCCACTTATTCGCTCGTTTTTTCACCCAGTTCAAAGAACCAAAACACTTTTATTTCCCGCCCGCACCCTGTAGAATTTTAAAGGGATAAATGAGACTCACGCGTCCGACGCGCGTCAGCTCGCTCCCGGAGGCCCCGCGGCCCCCGCCCGTCGCGACCTCGCCTCGGACACAAAACCACACTTCGTGCTTCAGCCCACTCTCTACGCTTAGCTTTCGCTACCTTCGAGTACACCTAGGGACTGGTCCCACAATTTTTCCATCTCTCGGCATACATATGGACTATGAATTTGTCGACGGTGTTTTTCCGCTACGGCCGCGCGCCGATCCCCTTTCCCCTTGTTTCCCTTGGCGCTGCACCGATCCTTTGCTCCCCGAGGAGAGCAAAGCAGTGACTCGCAAAGACATTCGTTCTCTCAACTTAAACCTGGACTATACTCTATGGTACCCTCAATTCCTTTCGTTCCACTGACTACCTTGCCAACTACGTGGACGACTGACTGAGGCTTAGGGAGGGCATTTATTATTTTCCTCCCCTCTCTGTCGTTCTCCCCATCTGTCGCTGCTCTCCATAGGGGTACTCGGCGCAGTCTGGTGGTCATTGCGTCTATGTATGCGAATGAGGTGGGCCTGCCAATGGGGGATTGGTGAGTGTGTGTAGTCACTCGTGGTACCAAGGTCTACTCGCCGAAGTCTGTACGACGCCAGTGTATCCAGCCGTTCTGCGCCCCAGTCTATGAACGCCCGTTTCCTGGTCCAATCCTCTTGGTCGGCTGCGCGTGCTAGTACATCATTAACTGTGACCTTCGTACGTACTCAATCAGAAATATCGGTCATTCCAAGGGGTCCAAAAACGGTCTCGGCGGCGGTTCGGTCACGTGCTCCATTTCGGACGTCTTATCTCGGTCTTCCTTAGTATGTCCTCAATCAAGCAATCAAGCGACTGGGGGCTATTAGTCACGTACTTTTTCACAGCACCGTCAAAAAATAGTTTGTATCCCGGGATGGTCTGGGCCAGGACCGGTCGTGGTGACACTACAGTTTGTGAGCGTGAGTCCATATGTCTATACATGTAAGGTGCCCCAGTCCGAGTAAGTACTGAATCGCAACGCAACGGGCATCCCTTAGGTTATCCCTGGTGGATACAGAAGTTTGATGTAGATACCGTCAGAGGGAAGTCGCCCATAGGTGAACTCCGGCCAACTCACGGCCCGGTCCGCTTGCCTAAAAAGCTACCCTAGAAGACGCCACCAAACTTCAGATCGTGGTGTTTGTGCTGTTGCAGCTGCTTATTTTTGGAGTATTCGCCACCTGCACTTAGATATAATGCGTCGCGGGATATGACGCGCCGAGGCCGACATAACAACGCTTTAACCACTTGACCTTCGTACTCGACCAACTGACCGGGGGCTATTATCCGTTTACATACTTTCGCTTCACACGCATTGTAGATGGCGCTCCGAAGATGCGTGAACCATATTTAATTGCATTGAAGAGGTCGATGGAGGCCATCAATGTCTACTCCCCCCGCCATCAACGAAGAATACGATATCGTCATCGCAGGCGGTGAGTCGATCTTGACCTCCTACACTCTTCCGCCCTTCCGCTAACCGCGTGGATATGCGAACGCGAACAGGCGGCACGGCGGCATGCGTTGTTGCCGGTCGTCTCGCTGCCGCCGACGCGAACCTGCGCGTCCTCTTACTCGAAGCCGGTCCCACCACATACGACAACCCTGCGCATACGCTGCCTCTGAACATCACGTGCCACCTCGCGCCCGGTTCCCGCACCACGCGCGCGCATATTTCTCAACCGAGCGCTGCGCTTGGCGGCCGCACCACGATAGTTCCATGCGGACAATGTCTCGGCGGCGGAGGCAGCATCAACTGTGCGTCCCATGTCCCGTCTCTCTGGCATCGGTCGTCTGACTGATCTCGACCTATGCGTTCCCGGGAGAACTGATTGATTGCTGTCAGTCATGATGTACACACGCCCATCTGCCTCTGACTTTGATGACTGGGAAACGGTATATCAGAATCCAGGGTGGGGCTCGAAAGACCTCATCCCACTCCTGAAAAAGGTGCGTAAGGGAAAGGATTTGTGCTACTCTGTCTGAAATTGAGGGATCGCAGATCGAGACGTACCAGGTTTCTGGTGGGGGAGCAACTCATGGCACAGACGGACCGCTTGCGGTCTCGCCTGGAGGATATTTCACAGACCTCGGGAAGCAGTTCCTTCAAGTTGCGCGCATATTCGATCCGGACCGTGCGCAGAAGCCGGATGACACTGATTCGAACGATTTGGAAACTATCAATGTCTATACAGTGGGTGTCTTTCGGTTGACCGCAACTTAGTCGACGGCTGAATAGCGCACTGGCTGCAGAGGTGGCTCAAGTGCGTGCATGCTCCCTAGTAGTATGCACCGTTCCTGCTCGGAGAATACTGATTATCGTCATTCTCGGGAGCAGATGGATTAATGCCGAGACGGGCACCCGCTCGGATGTGCCCCACAACATGATCTACCGACTCAAGGACACCCGACCGAACCTGCATTTCTTGACGGGGGTACATGTAAAGCACGTTACATTTAACGAGTGCGTTTTATCGTTGACATCTGTCTTTTGCCTCTCTGTAAAGCTTAATAACGTGTAGTGAGAATCGCGCGACAGGCGTCGCATATGCCCTCAACCCGTTGTTGCACCCTGAGGGTCCGGGGGACACGCGTACTGTGCGAGGAACGAAGCTTGTCCTCGTCTCAGCAGGGGCTTTTGGTTCTCCTGGTATCCTGGAGCGTTCGGGGATCGGTGCCAAGGACGTGCTTGACAGTGTTGGGGTGAGGCAGCGTGTGGACTTGCCTGGGGTTGGCGAGAATTACCAAGGTTTTCCGTACAACGATCATCTTATATTTTGTCTGACGTTTACGTGTGCATATGCAGACCACAGTGTCCTCTTCATCCAGTACTTTGCTGCAGATGAGGCGCAATCGCTAGCTGCGATATTCCGCAATGAGGAAGGGGCGATTGATGGTGCGTCTCTTCTCATTCCTTCATTAAGAGGCGTTCCTGCACACGCTTTACGATTGACTACGGTACTTCAGCTGCGGCTGCCGAATTTGGAATGACCAGGAAGGAGGTCTCAATGCACAAGTGCGCCATCATTTGGCGATTGATTTCCTTCTAATTTGGTGCCCATATGACTAGCGCGGTGGACGCAGGAATCAAGTGGCGTCCAAAGCCGTCTGAGGTAGCGGAGCTCGGTCCCGAGTTTCAGGAGTATTGGGACTCCTACTTCGCCAATGCGCCAGACAAACCTGTCCTATGGATGGGCATAAGCTCTTCGTACGTGCTCGGACAACTCGATTTTCAAGACGGCCATAATCACTCTCGTCGCCGTCGTCCAGGTTCGTCGGGGATCCTACCGGGGTCCCGCCACGCAAATACTACACCATGGGTTTTTACAATGTGAACTCACCTATCCCCTCCCACCCGTATCCACGCGAATGACATTCCCAATACCCTCACGTGCAGCAATATCCCCTCGCGCGTGGACACGTACACATCACGCATGCCGACGACGTCTCTGCGCCGACGGACTTTGTCCCCGATTTCTTCGAATCGTCCGTCCCCTTTCCTTGTGGCTCCCCCATCCAGCCCTCAGACAAACGATACTTACCAGGCAGGCGGAAGTGCGGCCCTTGACGTGGGGGTATAAGTTCCTGCGTGAGATCGCGCGCCGCATGCCGCACTTCCGCGGTGAGCCGCCCATGCTGCACCCCAAGTTCGTTCCGGGCGCGCCCGCATCCGTCATCGCGCACGCCGAGGGACCCATTCCATTCGATGCGCCACGAATCGTGTATTCGGAAGAGGATAAGCGTGCGCTCGAGGAGTTCGCGCGTGCTCAGGGTATGTAGTTCCTTCATCTCTATCCTTTATCACAATCACACTCGCCTTTCATTTATTCGTTTTCTTGGGGTAGTGGGTACATGCTGGCACTCGGTGAGCTCGTGCTTCTTCTACAAAGTGCGGAGCGTCCGTCATAGACGACGCACAATTGACGTACTTTTGCGCTTGGATTTGCGGTTATGCATTAGCTTGGCACGTGCGCAATGAAGCCGCGCGAGCAGGGCGGCGTCGTTGATGCGAGGCTGAACGTGTACGGCGTTCACGGGCTCAAAGTTGCCGACCTGTCCGTTCCCCCGGGAAATGTCAGCGCCAATACATACGGGACTGCGCTGGTCATCGGGGAGAAGGCCGCTGTGATCATCGCGGAGGACCTCGGTATCGAAGGCGTCGTCTAGCCGGCCGCAATCGCGAGAAATCAACTTGGCTAGTAATACTCTAACCGTGTGCGACATAGTTTCGAAGGGTTGATTCCGGGAAGCCAAAGTCGTTGATATAGTAAACGCAGACCAAATATTATTGTGCTCTTGTAGCTCGTGTACGCCGTGATCCCAGAACGACAGTAGTCACGCTTCAGGGGATCTCACCTCGCCCCAAACAGCACAGGGTTGCGCCCGGAAGTAGCGAAATAGTCTTCCATGTTCCATCAACCGGACGTTATCGTCCACTTACGTACGTTCACCTCCCATGCATTAAAGATGGCGCTCCACGGGCGCGGGCGTGTGAATCATATCATTTAACTGCACCGATGTGATCGACGGAGGTCATCAATGTCTACTCCTACCGTGATCAACGAGGAATATGATATCGTCATCGCAGGCGGTGAGCCGTCCCCAACCTCCTGCTCTCCCCACCTGCCTTCCTCCGGCTAACCGAGTGTGATAGGCGGCACGGCAGCGTGCGTCATCGCCGGTCGTCTCGCAGCTGCCGACGCGAACCTAAGCGTTCTCATACTCGAGGCCGGTTCCACGACATACAATGACCCCGCTCACACGCAGCCCCTGAGATTCTTGAGCCACCTCGCACCTGGCTCACGCACTGTACGCGCGCACGTTTCCCAGCCGAGTGCGGCACTTGGCGGCCGCACCACAATCGTGCCTCACGGGCAGTGTCTCGGCGGTGGGGGCAGCGTCAACTGTGTGTCTCTTCTCTCTTGCGCTCCCAGTTTTGGTCGTCTGATCCGGTCTCGACCCACACCCGGGTGAACTGCTCTATTTCTTCTGATAGACATGGTGTACACACGCCCGTCCGCCTCCGATTATGACGACTGGGAGACGGTGTACCAGAATCCCGGGTGGGGCTCTAAGGACCTCGTCCCGCTCTTGAGAAAGGTGTGTTAAGTAGGCGGCTAGTGACTCACTGGGCCTGAAATTGCAGAACCGTAGATAGAGACGTACCAGGTTCCTGGTGGGGGAGCTACTCACGGAACAGACGGTCCGCTTGGGGTCTCGCCAGGTGGGTTTTTCTCGGACCTCGCCCAACAGTTCCTTCAAGTTGCGCGGAAACTCGATCCGGACCGTGCGCAGAAGCCGGATGACGCAGACACGAATGATCTGGAAACGATCAATGTGTACACGGTATGTGTCTTACCCCCGATTGTGTACTAGTTTATCGACAGCTGAGTGACGCGCTGGCGGCAGAGGTGGCTCAAGTACGTGCATGCTCCCTAGCGTGCGCTGTTCCGGCACTGACATTGGTATTTCCGGGGAGCAGATGGATTAACGCCGAGACTGGCACTCGCTCGGATGTGCCGCACAACGTGATTTACCCGCTCAAGGATTCCCGGCCGAACCTGCACATCTTGACAGGCGCACATGTGAAACATGTCACCTTCGACGAGTGCGTTTCTTTCACTTCTCTGCAAATGTTGTATTAACGTATGCAGTGAGAATCGCGCGACCGGCGTCGCATATACTCTAAACCCGCTATTTCACCCGGATGACCCGAAGGATACGCGCACTGTACGAGGGGCGAAGTTGGTCGTGGTCTCAGCGGGTGCATTTGGCTCTCCTGGCATTCTGGAGCGTTCAGGCATCGGCGCCAAGAGTGTGCTTGAGCGAGTCGGGGTGATGCAACGCGTTGACTTGCCTGGGATTGGCGACAATTACCAAGGTTTCCCGTGCAGTGGATATCATCTTGAACTTTTGGTTTCTGACATTTGTGTACGCATGTGCAGACCACAATGCCATAAACTTGAAGTTCTTTGCTGCAGATGAAGCACAAACGATGGATGCGATATTCCGCAACGAGGAAGGCGCACTTGATAGTGTGTATATATTTCTTCCCTTATTTGGAAGCGTACCTGCCCGTGGTTTACGATTAACCATGATACCGCAGTTATGGCCGCTGAGTTAGGAAAAACTAGGAAGGAGATCTCGACGCATAAGTGCGTCATCCCCTGGTTTTTCCTTCTGAATTGATATCTATCACTAGCTCGTTCGACGCGGGGATCAAGTGGCGCCCGAATCCACCCGAGGTGGCCGAGCTCGGCCCTGAGTTTCAGGAATATTGGGACTCATACTTTGCCAATGCGCCAGACAAGCCCGTCCTATGGATGGGCGTAGGTTCGGCGTTCGTGCTCCGACTAGCTCGATTCGTCAGGTCACTCATTATCGCCGTCGTCCAGGTTCATCGGGGATCCTACCTTGGTCCCTCGACGAAAATACTTTACATTGGCTATATTCACCGTGAGCTCACCCCTATTCGTAGCCACACACGATACATCCTAATTCCCGCACGTGAAGGAATACCCAGTCGCACGCGGACACGTACACATCACGCACGCCGACGACGTCTCTGCGCCTGCGGACATTGTCCCTGGTTACCTCGAGTCGTCTGTTACCTTTCCTCCTCGCCTGCCCATCCAGCACTCTCACATATTATCTTTTGTTTACCAGGAAAGCAGACTTGCAGCCCTTGACGTGGGGGTACAAGTTCATGCGCGAGATTGCGCGCCGCATGGCGTACTTCCGTGGTGAGCCGCCCGTGCTGCACCCCAACTTCGCTCCGGGCGGGCCCGCGGCTGTCGTCGCGCACGCTGAGGGACCTGTCTCGTTCGATGCGCCACGCATCGTGTATTCGGAGGAGGATGGCCATGCCCTTGAGGCGTGGGCGCGTGCGATTGGTGCGTAGTTTCTTCCTTTCACCTCTACATTACTTATCCATTCGTTTTTCTTGTGCCACGGGATAGTGGCCACGACTTGGCACTCGGTGAGCTCCTCCTTCCTCTACAGATCGTGGAACGGCCATCATTTATAGAACGTGCGTTTTCCCGTACCTTTGCGCCGGCATTTGCGCATTAGCTCGGGACCTGCGCGATGAAGCCGCGCGAGCAGGGCGGCGTCGTTGATGCGAGACTGAACGTGTATGGCGTGCGGGGGCTCAAAGTTGCCGACCTGTCCGTCCCACCGGCCAATGTCAGCGCAAACACGTACGGGACCGCGCTCCTCATCGGGGAGAAGGCCGCCGTGGTTATCGCAGAGGAGCTCGGCATCAAGGGCGTCTCTAGCAAACGGGGTCACAATTGAGTCGGCCCAAAATGTACTCTCACCGTTTATGAACGATTTCTGACTGGGATGCCTCAGTCGACGGCCAACATAGAGGTGCGACCGACTCCCGACGCCGAGGTGTTGTACGCCTGAGCGCACACCACGCTTCAACAATTAAGGGCGTATCCCTGACTCTGACTGCGTACAATGTTCTCAAATAGTTCATTATGCTGGTGAATTTTAGAGACGTCGTCGGTGTTGGAGTTCTGGAACCCAGAGTTTTAATACACATCTTACGAGGATTCAAAACCTCGAGACGGCACTGCCGTTCGTTGCTGCAGCCAGAAGTCCTTTGAGAGTAGACGCTTAAGAACGGTGGGTTGCGGCAGACATGCTTCGGGATTGTGGTACCACGGTGTTCTCCAGGGAACTTGGAGACCTTCTTGAGTGCTGGTATTTTTCGATTTCGCGTTCAGGGAAGTTGGAATAAATGTAACGGTCAGCGGTCGTTATCTGACTTGCCCGCGCCAGTGTGTCCGAGGTCAAATTGAAGTTCCCAGGCGGGCTTCGTCCGCACAATCAAGCCTGCTGCTGCCTGCAGTGTTGATCATACACTCGGAGTCCGACTCCGAGTCGCCGACACAATAACAACGATCAACTCCTTGCACACCAGCAATGAGCTGGCCTTTTCTGCCCGACTATGTGAAGAGTGCTTGCAGTTTTTCGCGCGGTTTGCAACGTCACGATCGGCTCCTTTCGAGTGGTAACCTAGGTAAGAACCTAGACGTCTGGCGTCGTAAACTGCGAGAGACAGCGTCCCCAACATAAGCCCGATCCCAACGCACCTTCCTTCAACCTGTCCACAGTTCACCCGTGCCGCCTGAGGCTGCCTCAGCCATCCCTCGGAAAGTGGGCCCGTAACAGCAACCGTTTCGATCCACCGCTAGCCCACATGGGGTGTGTCTGCGCTATCTGTCCTCACCGCCACTAACATATTTTCTCCAAGTACAACAGGCAAGGGCTATAGGACGTCGACAGAGGCGGCCCGGAAAAACAAGCGTGATAGATAACACCACCCCAGAATACCCGCGCACCTTCAGACCTCAAAGGACGTGGGACTGAGGTTCGCCTTCCCACTCTATTTGCTAATTATACTATTGTTATAGCCCCGTACATTATTCGGCCCAGGACCGATTCCCCAGTACACTAACTCACAACCACCTTCGCCCTGTCATCATTCTTAATCTGGGGGTGCCGAGGCTCACTCGCCACGTCATTGATGGCTGGGCGTCTTTCGCGACCTCGCCTCGCACCGGACTTATCTATCTGTTAACAGGCTAATATACTTCAATTTACCATGCCATGCGCCGGTCCCCTTTTCCAGCACCAAACGGTACCCCTCCGCGAGTAGCACAGCAGTGACACAGAGAATATAGATAGACCAGACTCTGTTCAGGAATTTACTTGACCGCTCTCTGCTTGAATGACTAAACCGGCTCTTGAAAAATAGTGTTATCTAACTGTAAGAATGCGTGATCATGATACACTTTCAGTCACTGGCATCCACATAGCCGAAATTCTGATGCAGGCACCCTGGCCTCCACACCATGACTCAGAGCGTCCAGATCCAATGCTTAGTATACAACCCTGACAGCTGACGTCCCTAAGTTGGGTTCCCATGCCGTTCCTCGCGTCGGCGGCGGCGGGCGGCCCCCACTCAGTCCTCGTATTCCCCGCGTTTCCCGCCGAACCTCCCTGCCGTACCACCGCGTTCTATCCCCTGCCGTATTACCATGTTCTCCTTCCTGCCATATTCCCGCGTTCTCCGCCCCACCCCACCCCAATCAACGCCGTGTTGCGCCCGGCAGTGTAGTCACATAGTCTTCCATACACAATCAACCGGATGTCATCATCCAGTTGCACACGTTCACCTCGCATGCATTAAAGATAGCGCTCCGCGGGCGAGGGCGCGTGAATCATATTTAACTGCATCGAAGAGATTGACGAAGACCATCAATGTCTACTCCCGCCCAGATCAACGAAGAATACGATATCGTCATCGCAGGCGGTGAGTTGTCCCCAACCTCCTGCACTTCTCACCTGCCTTCCTTCTGCTGACCGACTTTGATAGGTGGTACGGCGGCATGCGTCATTGCCGGCCGACTAGCTGCCGCCGACGCGAACCTACGCGTCCTCTTACTCGAGGCCGGTCCCACGACGCATAACGACCCCGCTCATACGCAGCCCCTGAGCTTCTTGAGCCACCTCGCACCCGGCTCGCGCACCACGCGCGCGCACGTTTCCCAGCCGAGCGCGGCACTTGGCGGCCGCACCACGATCGTGCCGAGCGGGCAGTGCCTTGGTGGTGGGAGCAGCGTCAACTGTGCGTCGTCTTTTGTCTTTTCTCCCTTGTGCACCAGGTTTCAGTCGTCTGATTGATCTCGACCTGCACCCGGTCCGTGTGAACTACTTTATTTTTCTCTGCCAGTCATGATGTACACGCGCCCGTCTGCATCTGACTATGACGACTGGGAGACGGTGTACCAGAATCCCGGGTGGGGTTCTAAGTACCTCGTCCCGCTGCTGAAAAAGGTGCGTAGCGTATGGTGTCAGTGATCCACTGGGTCTGAAAATGAAGAAATGTAGGTCGAGACGTACCAGGCTCCTGGCGGGGGACCTACTCACGGAACCGACGGTCCGCTTGGAGTCTCGCGAGGTGGGTTTTTCTCGGACCTCGCTGGGCAGTTCCTTCAAGTTGCGCGGAAACTCGATCCGGACCGTGCGCAGAAGCCGGACGACGCAGACACTAATGATCTCGAAACGATCAATGTGTACACGGTGGGTGTCTCGCACTCGGTTGTGTAGCTTTATCGATGGCTGAGTAACGCACTGGCGGCAGAGGTGGCTCAAGTGCGTGCATATTTCTCAGCGTGCGCTATCCCGGCACTGATGTTTCCTATCTGGGGTGCAGGTGGATAAACGCCGAGACAGGCACTCGCTCGGATGTTCCGCACAACGCGATCTATCCACTCAAGGACACCCGACCAAACCTGCACTTCTTGACGGGAGTACATGTGAAGCATGTCACGTTCGACGAGTGCGTTTGACTTTCTACATGTTTCTCTTGCATCTGAGTATACAATGTTTGCAGTGAAAATCGCGCGACCGGCGTCGCATATACTCTAAACCCGCTGTTTCACCCGGATGGCCCGACGGATACGCGTACTGTGCGAGGGACAAAGTTGGTCTTGGTCTCAGCAGGTGCATTTGGCTCTCCTGCCATTCTGGAGCGTTCGGGGATCGGCGCCAAGGATGTACTCGAGCGAGTCGAGGTGAAGCAGCGCGTCGACTTGCCTGGTGTTGGCGAGAATTACCAAGGTTTTCCCATGCAGCGGCCATCATCTTAAACGTTTATTTTCTGACGTTTGGATACGTATGTGCAGACCACAATATCTTATTCTTGGAGTTCTTTGCTGCAGACGAGGCACAAACTATGGATGCAATATTCCGCAACGAGGAAGGCGCACTTGATGGTGTGTCTATATTTTCTCCCTTATTTAGAAGCGTACCTGCCCGTGGTTTACGATTAACCGTGATACCGCAGTTGTGGCCGCCGAGTTTGGAAAAACTAGAAAGGAGATCTCGATGCACAAGTGCGACTGAATCATCGTTTGATTTTGACTTTTTTTCTGACTTGATACCTATATCACTAGCTCGATCGACGCAGGGATCAAGTGGCGCCCGAAGCCATCCGAGGTGGCCGAGCTCGGCCCTGAGTTTCAGGAATATTGGGATTCATACTTTGCCAATGCGCCAGACAAGCCTGTCTTGTGGATTGGCGTGGGCTCGGCGTTCGTGCTCTGACTATCGTGATTCGTCAGGACGCTCATTATCACCGTCATTTAGGTTCATCGGGGATCCTACCTTGGTCCCTCGACGAAAATACTTCACCTTGGCTATATTCACCGTGAGTTCACTCCTGTTTGTAACCACACGCAACACGCCCTGATGTCCGTACGCACAGGAACACCCGGTCGCACGCGGACACGTACATATCACGCACGCTGACGACGTCTCTGCACCCGAAGACTTTGTCCCCGGTTATCTCGAGTCGTCCGTTACCTTCCCTCCTCACTTCTCCACCGCCCTCACGCGTTATAATTTATTTAACAGAAAGGTGGACGTGCAGCCCCTGACGTGGGGGTACAAGTTCGCCCGTGAGATCGCGCGCCGCATGCCGCACTTCCGCGGTGAGCCACCCGCGCTGCATCCCGCGTTTTCTCAGAGCGGGCCTGCGGCCGTCGTCGCGCACGCCGAGGGACCTATCTCATTCGATGCACCGCGCATCGTGTATTCGGAGGAGGACGAGCGCGCCCTTGAGGTGTTCGTGCGTGCAATTGGTGCGTAGTTTCTTCGCTTCCTAGTCTCCCTTAACTTACTCATCCGTTTCTCGTGTACCGCCGGATAGTGGCTACGACCTGGCACTCCGTAAGTTCCTCCCTCCTATATAGAGCGTGGGGCATCCGTCATTGATAGAACGGGCCTTTTTCGTCTGTCTTTTCGTTTGTACTCGCGTATTAGCTTGGCACGTGCGCGATGAAGCCGCGCGAGGAGGGCGGCGTCGTCGATCCGAGGCTGAACGTGTACGGCGTGCACGGGCTCAAAGTTGCCGACTTGTCCGTCCCGCCGAGCAATGTTAGCGCGAACACGTACGGGACTGCGCTGGTCATCGGGGAAAAGACCGCTGCTATCATCGCGGAAGAGCTCGGCATCAAGGGCGTCGTCTAGTGGCTGCGGTTGTGCGGAACGCGGATCGAGTTGGCCCACAATGCGTTCTTACTGTGTATGGACGAGTTCTGACTGGTATTCTTATGTGGTCGATGACGAACATAGACCCGTACATCTCTAGAATGCCGGTAGTCGTGCTTTTTGAAACGAAACAGTAATCGTGTTTCAGACC
Source organism: Lactarius deliciosus (assembly GCA_021525775.1). Taxonomy (NCBI): domain Eukaryota; kingdom Fungi; phylum Basidiomycota; class Agaricomycetes; order Russulales; family Russulaceae; genus Lactarius; species Lactarius deliciosus. The sequence continues at coordinate 97,253 of JAKELK010000163.1, forward strand.
CACACATTGGTTGTATGACCATTACTGTTACCTTGATCCTTCCCGGAGAACGCCCCCGAGTCGGGGCCCCGACCCCACAGGTTGACGCGGGGACGCCACCCACCGCTTCCTGGCAGCGAAGTTAGAGTAAAGGAGGGCTCGGACAAGCGTATCCAAAAGAGTACGCTGCGGGCCACCCGCCTCAATGGCCTTGATGCAAATAGTGGCTAAGAAAATCGCATAGTATGTCGCACGGTCGAAGAATCGATATAAAGAAACACTGTGCTGATGGCCTACCATAGAATGTCAGGGCACTCATACCGTCTACGAAACTCACGTCCAATTCAGCCTCAGGCTTTTTATGGAGGTGCACGAAGCGAGGACTCCGAGTCAGATTGTTCGGGTCGTTGGTGGTGAACCGAAAAAGATGACGTCACCCGGGCGCTAGTCCTTATTGCCTTCAAGTTATTGCCGCAGCTTCGCTTCACACGCACGCACAATGCATAAAATGCATATATTCCATAGAAGATGATGCGATGATGCATGATGCATGATGCTCCATGAGCGTGTGAACCGTATTTATTTATATTCGGGACACCTATGGGGGCTGTCAAATGTCTTGTCTCACCGTGATCAACGAAGAATACGATATCGTCATCGCAGGCGGTGAGACGTCCTTGACCTCCAACCCTTCCCATCCGCCTTCCTTCCGCTGGGACTAACAAGCCTACATGGATATCTGATTGCAAACAGGCGGCACGGCGGCGTGTGTCATTGCCAGTCGTCTCGCTGTCGCCGACGCAAGCCTGCGTGTTCTCTTACTAGAGGCCGGTCCCACGACGTACAACAACCCTGCGCACACCCAGCCCTTGAGGAGCTCGGGCCATCTCGCATCGGGCTCGCGCACTGTGCGTGCACACATTTCCCGGCCAAGCGCGGCACTTGGCGGCCGTGCCATAATGGTGCCATGTGGACAGTGTCTCGGCGGCGGGGGCAGCGTCAACTGTGCGTCTCACTGCATAGCTTCGGTCGTCTGATTTTTATTGATCCACCGGGCCCGGTCCAACTGTTTTAATTTTCAATAGTCATGGTGTACGCACGCCCGTCTGCTTCTGACTATGATAACTGGGAGACAGTTTACCAGAATCCCGGGTGGGGCTCAAAGGACCTCACCCCGCTCCTGAGAAAGGTGCGTAGTGGGATTAATGCTCTTCCAGGTTTGGACTTGAGTTTGTAGACCGAGACGTATCAGGTTCCTGGTGGGGGGCCTACTCACGGAACGGACAGACCACTCGCAGTCTCTTTGGGTGGGTTTTTGACGGACCTCGCTCAGCAGTTCTTTCGGGCTGCACGCACTCTCGATCCGGACCGTGCGCAGAAGCCAGATGACGCAGACCTGAATGATTTGGAAACGATCAATGTGTACGCGGTGAGGATCTTTCCCTTGACATCAACTTGATTAATAGCTGAGTAGCGCACTGGTGGTAGAGGTGGCCCAAGTGCGTACATGATACCCAGCAGGCGCTTCCCCAACTCGAAGAGCTCTGACTTTATTTTTCTTGGGAGCAGATGGATTAACGACGAGACTGGCACCCGCTCGGATGTGCCTCACAACATGATCTACCCACTCAAGGACACCCGGCCAAACCTGCACTTTTTGACGGGAGTACATGTGAAGCATGTTACATTCGACGAGTGCGTTTGACCTTTTTACGTGTTTCTCTCGCCTGAGTAAATATAATGTACGCAGTGAGAATCGCGCGACAGGTGTCGCATACGTTCTCAACCCGCTCTTTCATTCAGGTGGCCTGGGCGACACTCGCACTGTGCGAGGGACGAAGCTGGTCTTGGTTTCAGCGGGGACATTTGGCTCTCCTGGCATTCTGGAGCGTTCAGGAATCGGCGCCAAAGGCGTACTTGACCGTGTCGGGGTGAAGCAGCGCGTCGACTTGCCTGGCGTCGGCGAGAATTACCAAGGTTTTCCCATGCAACAACCATTTCGGACGTTCATTCACGTTTGTGTATACATGTACAGACCACAATACCTTCGGGCTCAAGTACTTTGCTGCAGATGAGGCGCAATCGTTGGACGCGGTATTCCGCAATGAGGAAGGAGCAATCGATGGTGTGTTTCGGGCTGTCCTTCTTTTCGATTTGAGAGGCGTATCTACACATCCTTTATGACTGACTACGATATTGCAGCTGCGGCCGCCGAATTTGGGAAGACCAAGAAGGAAATCTCAATGCAAAAGTGCGTCAACACTTATCTTGTCACGCGTCACCCCTTGAGACTCAATGCTCACCCGGCTAGTCCACTTGACGCAGGGATTAAGTGGCGCCCGAAGCCACCCGAGGTGACGGAGCTTGGCCCTGAGTTTCAGGAGTATTGGGACTCTTACTTTGCCAATGCGCCAGACAAGCCTGTCCTGAGGATTGGAATGTTCTCGGCGTTCGTGCTCCGGTAATTAGGCTGTCATGACGCTCACTACCGTTGCTCAGGCTTTTCGGGAATCCTACAGCAGTACCCCCACGCAAATACTTCACCCTGGCAATATACACTGTGAGCCTACATAACCCCCCCCCGGTAGCCGCACTCGCAATACTGAAACGCACAGGAATACCCCCTCGCGCGCGGACACGTGCACATCACACACGCCGGCGACGTTTCTGCGCCCGTAGACTTTGTACCTGGCTTCTTCGAGTCGTCCGTCCCTCTTCCCTCCCGCCCCCCCATCCAGCCCTCACATTACTTTTCTACCAGGAAGGCGGACGTGCAGCCCCTGATGTGGGGGTACAAATTTGCGCGCGAGATCGCCCGCCGCATGCCACACTTTCGTGGTGAGCCTCCCGTGCTCCACCCTGCGTTCACTCCAGGCGGTCCCGCGTCCATTGTCGCGCATGCCGATGGTCCTGTCCCATTCGATACGCCACGCATCGAATACTTGGAGGAAGACGAGCGTGCCCTAGAAGCGTTCGCTCGCGCGAACGGTGCGTGGGCTCTTTATTCTCTGTCTCTCTTACTTCTATATTGCTCGCTCATTCGTATTCTATTTATTTTTCTGGGGGGCAGTTGGCACGTGCTGGCACTCTGTAAGCCCCTCTCTCCCCTACAAAGTAAGGAGCGTCGTTGACGACGTGCGTTGTATGCATATCTTTGCGTCTGCGCCTGCATCTATAGCTTGGCACATGCGCGATGAAGCCGCGAGAACAGGGTGGCGTCGTCGATCCGAGGCTGAATGTGTACGGCGTGCGCGGGCTCAAAGTTGCCGACCTGTCCGTCCCGCCGAGCAATGTTAGCGCAAACACGTATGGGACCGCGCTGGTCATCGGGGAGAAGGCTGCCATAATCATCGCGGAGGAGTTTGGCATCAAGGGGGTCGTCTAATGGGCTGCGGTTGCAAGGAACGCGGATCAAGTTCAGCAATGTGCTTTCAATGTGTACGAACGAGTTCTGACTGGTATGCCTGAGTAGTCGACGGAGAACTGCTCGTACATGTAAAGAATGCCAGTAATCATACTTCAGAGCCACTCGGAGTCGTCGGTCGTAAGTTATGGTCGTTACCATTTCCTTGATTCCTCTCTAAGAATGCCACCAACTCCACAGGTGGATGATTGTCCTTAGGCTAATTCTTCTCTCTCAAGTCGACAGCATCTGCTGTCAGTTACACCTTCATTGGCTCGAGACATTGAAGATCACTGCGAGCGACTAGAGGCGTGAGTACATTGAAGGTGTTGAGGAGCCGCATACTACGGTTTTACTGAGCACTAGCTACTACTACTTGTTGCTAATATATTGATGCCCCGATATCAGTCGCAGCTCATACCGTTTACGGAAACGTCTAATTCAGCCTTTGGTGAAGTTTGGTCGTATGGAACGCACCATATGACACTTGTACGAAAGCGAGGACTCGGACCGCACAGGGATACCTTATGCTACATCTCAGCCTAGTAGCATCAGATTATCAGTGTCAATGCATACTACCGGCATCTGTTCACTTCACATGCACGATGCATAGATGGCGCTTGGGGGGGGGGGGGGGTCAGGACAGGGAAAAGAAAACCAATCCGGGGTACAAGCGCCAAGAAATGACAGTGATCTGAAGTCAAAACCACTATGTGGACAGGGGGTGTTTAAGAAGCAGGCCCAAGGAGGGAAGGCGATGTTAGTACAACGTGAAACGAGTGAGCTAAGCAGGCGCAAGGAGCCTATCGGGGGTGGGAAGGGAAGGTTGGGCACGAGGCTTCTGCTTCCATCGCTCGCATTACGCCGGTGACCTATTTCCATGGGAGATTATAATGCCAGTATAATGCCCCTCCCGCCGGGGGAATGCGTCGGCAGGCCACAGTCGCCTTGTGACATGCCACCGTCTGCCCTTCCAGCTCTCCGTCGACTGGCATCCATACCAGTACGACGCTGGTGTAGTCAGCGAAAAGTGGAACAGGAGGGCGGAAGACTCCGCCCCACCGTCTTACAGCATTCCGTGGGTTTTTGACGGCCAGTAGCGCAGAGGCATTACTACATATTACGTATACAGTGTCTGGTGTGGTGGAGAAACCTCGGTAACGAAATGAATGGTGAGGCCTGTGAGGGCCTCAGTTGTTTTAGCAATGCCGGAACACGCCACTTCGACGCGGAACTGCTTCACCACTTGGATCCAGTCCCGTGTCTCCGCGGGTTCCCCCAACTTCCCCCAATCTCGCTCCCATATCCATGACGTCGGCTGCCCTGCCCACGAGCTGCGGGTGTTGTACACCGAACTGCTGGGAACCTTCCTTCTGTGGTGGGCGGTCCACTTCATCCACATGTGCCAATCTAAGTTGTCCCGGCCCGTTGCAGGTCCGTGTTGAAATCGTGCTGTTGCAGGCGCCCTCCACTCTATGACTCAGAGTGTCCGGGTTCTACTGTATAACGTTCAACGTCAAATGCTTATACAGTACGACCCTGGCAGCTGATGTTCTTCGTTCCCCGCGATGCCGTATTTACTGCGTTCCCCGCGTTCTCCACCACATCCTACCCCAAACAGCGCCGGGTTGCGCCCGACAGTGTGGCCTAATAGTCTTCCATATTCTGTCAACCGGACATTATCGTCCGGTTACATACATTCGCCTCCCAAGTTCGCATGCATTGGAAATGGCGCTCCGCGGGCTTGTGAATAATATATAACTGAGTCAAGGAGATCGACGAAGGTCAACGATGTGTACTCCCACTGTAATCAACGACGAATACGATATCGTCATCGCAGGCGGTGAGTCGTCTTCAACTTCCTACTCTTCCCACCTGCCACCCTTCTGCTACTAACTGACTGCAACAGGCGGCACGGCAGCATGCGTCATTGCTGGCCGCCTTGCTGCCGCTGATGCGAACCTACGTGTCCTCTTACTCGAGGCCGGTCCCACGACACACAACGACCCCGCTCACACGCAGCCCCTGAGCTTCTTGAGCCACCTCGCACCTGGCTCACGCACCATGCGCGCACACGTCTCCCAGCCGAGTGCGGCACTTGGCGGCCGCACCACAATCGTGCCGAGTGGGCAGTGTCTTGGCGGTGGGGGCAGCGTCAACTGTGTGTCTCTTCTTCTCTCTTGCGCACCACGCTTCGGTCGTCTGATCGGTCTCGACCCACACCTGGGTGGACTACTTTTTTTTCTCTGATAGTCATGATGTACACACGCCCGTCTGCATCTGACTATGACGACTGGGAGACAGTTTACCAGAACCCCGGGTGGGGCTCTAAGGACCTCGTCCCGCTCCTAAAAAAGGTGTGTAAAGTAGGGGGCTAGTGGCACATTGGGTCTGAAATTGGAGAACCGTAGATCGAGACGTACCAGGTCCCTGAGGGACCTACTCACGGAACCGACGGTCCGCTTGGCGTCTCGCGAGGTGGGTTTTTCTCGGACCTCGCTGGGCAGTTCCTTCAAGTTGCGCGGAAACTCGATCCGGACCGTGCGCAGAAGCCGGACGACGCAGACACGAATGATTTGGAAACGATCAATGTGTACACGGTATGTGTCTCGTGCTTGATTATGTACTAGCTCATCGAAGGCTGAGTAACGCGCTGGCGGCAGAGGTGGCTCAAGTACGTGCATACTCCCAGCGTGCGCTGTCCCGGCACTGTGTCACTGACTTTTGTATTTCCGGGGAGCAGGTGGATTAACGCCGAGACTGGCACTCGCTCGGATGTGCCGCATAATTTAATATACCCGCTCAAGAACACCCGGCCAAACCTGCACTTCTTGACAGGGGTGCATGTGAAGCATGTCACGTTCGACGAGTGCGGTTGACTTTTTACACTTTTCTCTTACCTCTGAATATACAATGTTTGCAGTGAAAATCGCGCAACCGGCGTCGCATATACTCTAAACCCGCTGTTTCACCCGGATGGCCCGAAGGATACGCGTACTGTACGAGGAACCAAGTTGGTCGTGGTCTCAGCGGGTGCATTTGGCTCTCCTGGAATTCTGGAGCGTTCAGGCATCGGCGCCAAGGGCGTGCTTGAGCGGGTCGGGGTGAAGCAGCGCATTGACTTGCCTGGGGTTGGCGAGAATTACCAAGGTTTTCCCGTGCAGCGGTTATTTCAAACGCTTGGTTTCTGACGTTTGGATACCCATTTGCAGACCACAATGTCATAAACTTGAAGTTCTTTGCTGCAGATGAAGCACAAACGATGGATGCGATATTCCGCAACGAGGAAGGCGCACTTGATAGTGTGTCTATATTTTCTCCCTTACTTAGAAGCGTACTTGCCCATAGTTTACGATTGATCACGATGCCGCAGTTATGGCAGCCAAGTTTGGAAAAACTAGGAAGGATATCTCGATGCACAAGTGCGTCATCGCTTGGTTTTTGACTTCCTTCTGAATTGATACCTATACATATCACTAGCTCGATCGACGCGGGGATAAAGTGGCGCCCGAATCCATCCGAGGTGGCCGAGCTCGGCCCTGAGTTTCAGGAATATTGGGACTCATACTTTGCCAATGCGCCAGACAAGCCCGTCTTGTGGATTGGCGTAGGCTCGGCGTTCGTGCTCTGAGCTCGATTGGTTAGGACACTCATTATCACCCTCGTCCAGGTTCATGGGGAATCCTACCTTGGTCCCTCGACGAAAATACTTCACCTTGGGTACATTCACTGTGAGCTCACTCCTATTCGTAGCGACACGCAACACATCCTGATTCCCGCACGCGAAGAAATACCCAGTCGCACGCGGACACGTACATATCACCCACGCCGACGACGTCTCTGCGCCCGAAGACTTTGTGCCCGGTTACCTCGAGTCGTTTGTTACATTCGCTCCTCGCTCCCCCATCCAACACTCTCACATATTATCTTCTGTTTACCAGCAAGGCAGACTTACAGCCCTTGACGTGGGGGTACAAATTCATGCGCGAGATCGCCCGCCGCATGCCGCACTTCCGTGGTGAGCCACCCGCGCTGCACCCTGCCTTCACTCCGAGTGGGCCCGCGGCCGTCATCGCGCACGCTGAGGGACCTGTCTCGTTCGACACGCCACGCATCGTGTATTCGGAAGAGGATGAACGCGCCCTTGAGGTGTTCGCACGCACGATGGGTGGGTAGTTTCTTCGCTTCCTGGTCCGTTAAATCTTAAACCTTATTCGTTATTTTTTCTTGTGGTGGGGGATAGTGGCCACGACCTGGCACTCGGTGAGTTCCTCCCTCCTCTACAGGGCGTGCATCATCATTGATAGAAAGTGAATTTCCCTTGTACCTTGCGTTTGTATTAGCTTGGTACGTGCGCGATGAAGCCGCGAGAGCAGGGTGGCGTCGTCGATCCGAGGCTGAACGTGTACGGCGTACGGGGGCTCAAAGTTGCCGACCTGTCTGTCCCACCGGCCAATGTTAGCGCAAACACGTATGGGACCGCGCTTGTCATCGGGGAGAAGGCCGCCGTGATTATCGCAGAGGAGCTCGGCATCAAGGGCGTCTCTTGCGGGACGGGGTCACAATTGAGTCGGCCCAAAAAGTACTCTCACCGTTTATGAGCGATTCCTTACTGGGATGCTTCAGTCGACGGCCAACATAGACTTGTACATGTCTACACATTGGTTGCCATTTTTTGACCTCTTCTCAGAGAACGCTCCCGATTTCACATGTCAAAAGAGTACGCTTTCTCGGTGGCTTTGATGCGAATTGTTAGCCCATTGATCATGTAGAATGCCCTACATGACACTTGTACGAAAGCAAAGATTGCACAGTACCTTAGAGGGATGCTACTTCAGATTGTTCGGGTCGGTGTCAATGCGTGACGCATCGCTGAACAAGCACCGAAAAGATGACGTGAGCCAGCGGCATGTGTTTGCTTCACAGCATGATTCTGTACATAGATGGCGCTGCATTGGTGCGTGAACAGTATTTAATTACACTAGGGACATCTATGGGGACATCCAAATGTCTAGTCCCACCGTGATAGACGAGGAATACGATATCATCATCGCAGGCGGTGAGACGTTCTCAGCCTCCAACCATTCCCATCCGTCCCCCTTCCACTAACAGTGTGGACGTCTGATTATGAACAGGCGGCACGGCGGCGTGCGTTGTTGCTGGTCGTCTCGCTGCCGCCGACGGGAGCCTGCGCGTCCTCTTACTCGAGGCAGGTCCCACGACGTACAACGACCCTGCGCACACCCAATCCCTGAGGTGCTTAAGCCACATCGCACCTGGCTCACGCACCGTGCGTGCGCACATTTCCCAGCCGAGTGCGGCACTTGGCGGCCGCACCACCACCGTGGCGTGTGGACAGTGTCTCGGTGGTGGGGGCAGCGTCAACTGTGCGTCTCGTGCCTCTTCTCATTCGTGTAAAATCTCCGGTTGTCTGATTTATCTCGACCCACGTGGGTCTAACTGCTTTAATCTTTGATAGTCATGGCATACGTGCGCCCGTCTGCCTCTGACTATGACGACTGGGAAACGGTATACCGGAATCCCGGGTGGGGCTCAAAGGACCTCATCCCGTTATTGAAAAAGGTGCGTAAGATAGCGCTGCGCTGGGACAGGACTTGAGAGATTGTAGATCGAGACGTACCAGATTCCTGGTGGGGGGCCGACCCACGGCACAGACGGTCCACTCGCAGTCTCACTGAGTGGGTTCTGCACGGACCTCGCTGAGCAGTTCCTCCGAGTTGCCCGCACACTCGACCCCGATCGTGCGCAGAAGCCAGATGACGCGGACCTGAATGATTTGGAAACAATCAACGTGTACGCGGTGAGGGCCTGTTAATTGACTGTGCAACTTGATCGATGGCTAAACAGCGCACTTGCGGTAGAGGTGGCCCAAGTACGTACTGTATATGATAACCAGCACTGGCATATGCCTCCCCAGCTCAGATAGCACTGACTTAATATTTTTCTCGGGAGCAGATGGATTAACGACGAGACAGGCACCCGATCTGATGTGCCGCACAACATGATCTACCCGCTCAAGGACACCAGGCCGAACCTACACTTCTTGACGGGAGTTCATGTGAAGCACATCACATTCGACGAGTGCGTTTTGATTTCTTTAACATGTTTATCTTGCCTCTCTGACTATACTCAATATACGCAGTGAGAATCACGCGACAGGCGTCGCATATGCTCTCAACCCGCTGTTTCACCCAGATGGCCCGGGGGACACGCGCACTGTGCGAGGGACGAAGCTGGTCCTGGTCTCAGCGGGTGCATTTGGTTCTCCTGCTATTCTGGAACGTTCAGGAATCGGCGCCAAGGACATTCTCGACCGTGTCGGGGTGAAGCAGCGCGTCATCTGTAGACACAACTAGGTGTTCGGAGCTGTTCGGAGCTGTTCGGAGTGTCCTTGAACAGCTCCGAGCAGCTCCGAACACCTACTACATTTACAGATGGTCGACTTGCCTGGCGTTGGCGAGAATTACCAAGGTTTTCCCTTGCAACGGCCATTTCAGACGTTCAGTTTCTGATGTTTAGGTATGCACGTGCAGACCACAACAACTTCGACCATAAGTACTTTGCTGCAGACGAGGCACAGTCGTTGGATGCGATACTCCGCAATATGGAAGGAGGAATCGATGGTGTGCCTCTGGCTGTCCTTCCTCCAGCTTTGAGAGGCGTATCTGCCCGTGCTTTATGACTGACTGTGAATTGCAGCTGCGGCCAGCGAATTTGGAAAGACCAAGAAGGAGATCTCAACGCAAGGGTGCGCCAAGTTGAACATTTGTTTTCTGATTCCTTGGTACTCAATCCCCATCCACTAGCCCACTCGATGCGGGGATCAAGTGGCGCCCGAAGCCGTCCGAGGTGGCGGAGCTTGGCCCTGAGTTCCAGGAGTATTGGGACTCCCACTTTGCCAATGCACCAGACAAGCCTGTCTTGAGGATTGGAATGTTCTCGGGGTTCGTGCTCCGACAATTGGGTTGTCACGACGCTCATCACCTTTGTCGTCCAGACTTTTCGAGAATCTTACAGCAGTACCACCGCGCAAATACTTCACCCTGGCTATATACACTGTGAGTCTACATAACACCCCCCCGGTTGCCGCACGCGCAACACTCACGATACCCCAACGCACAGGAATACCCCCTCGCGCGCGGACACGTGCACATCTTGCACGCCGACGACGTGTCTGCGCCCGTCGACTTTGTCCCCGGCTTCTTCGAGTCGTCCGTCTCCCTCCGTCCCCGCTCTCTCATCTAACCCTCACACTGTATTTTGTTTACCAGGAAGGCGGACGTGAAGCCCCTGACGTGGGGGTACAAGTTCGCGCGCGAGATCGCCCGCCGCATGCCGCACTTTCGTGGTGAACCGCCCGTGCTGCACCCTCCGTTCGCTCCAGGCGATCCCGCGTCCATCATCGCGCATGCCGAAAGTCCCATCCCATTCGATGCGCCACGCATCGTATATTCAGAGGAGGATGAGCGTGTGCTAGAGGCGTTCGCTCGGGCGAACGGTGCGTAGACCCTACACTCTTCATTACTCGCTCACTTGTATTAATTTGTTTTGCTGGGGCAGTTGGCACGGCCTATCACTCTGTAAGCCCTTCTCTCCCCTAATGAGTCAGGGGCCGCGTTGTTGACGATGTGCGTTTTATGCCCTTGCTTTTGCGCATTAGCTCGGCACCTGCGCGATGAAGCCGCGAGAGCGGGGCGGCGTCGTCGATGCGAGGCTGAACGTGTACGGCGTGCGCGGGCTTAAAGTTGCCGACCTGTCCATCCCGCCGAGCAATGTCAGCGCGAACACGTACGGGACTGCGCTCGTCATCGGGGAGAAGGCCGCCGCGATCATCGCGGAGGAGCTCGGTATCAAAGGTGTCGTCTAGCCGGGGGCATCAATCGCGAGGAATCAAGTTAGCCAGTAATATTCTCACCTTGTATGATAATGTCTCGAGAGTCTAGTTGTGGCAGACCTGAAGATAGCAATCGTGTCCTTGTACCATTGAATACCAGAACTCGAAATCGTGCTTCTGTCCACACTATCTCTGATTGTATTCGTCGCATGGTGAGTCTGAGACGACGGTCCCCTGCGAGCCTAGTTACAAACCCATCCCAGCCACGTGCGATATTTCGTCCCAAGGGGAAGGTGTAGACAAGATAGGTATGAAATGTGAGCGCAGGAGAGTAGGACCTGGGCGAGGCGAAGTGTGACCGATAGTCGGCGATAGATACTAAACGAGAATCGACTCAGGTGAGACACAGACTTAGTGCGGATAGTGGCAATACGGCGGACGAGGTAGCACTTCGAAGTGAGAAATTCGAGAGCTGGGGTTATATACATTGTAGACAAACCACAATACACAGACAAGACCCAATACACGGGCGGAAAGCAACGGTACAAACGCAATCTTGAACCATGGCCGGACGTGGCCGAGCCGTTGTAGCGAACGAGCGCGCCAAGCAGCAGCGGTATGGCGTCGCAACGCACGTGTCGACCTCACACCTGTCGCACTCAGAATAACCTGCCGCCGCCCCCACGCCCAAAATACCAATATAGGAAGTCAGAAGTAGATCCTTCCAGTCGACCCACTGTGCGGGGGATGCGAAGGTTGATTTCCCAGCTGCTCGGGATCTCGATACAGCCACGAAGGACCTACGATAGCGATGTCTTCAGTTGGTAATGGTGGTGACGTTGACCACGGAGAGACAATGTCCTGCTGCACGGGAGGGAAAGTGAGATCTGTCACCTCGGTATCTTCGTCTTGAGCTTGAGCATGTGACGCATGATGCGGGCGGTGGTCGGGGATCCAGCAGAGCGGGAAGGAGGATGCCAAAAGAACAACGACATCGGTGGAGAGAGCGAATGCCCTTGGAGCCGAATCGGTGCCCTCATGCAAAGCGAGGTAAGCCTTGCGCAGACTCTTGAGAATTAGGATAAGAAGTGAACGTGAGGTAAAATCTGTGGCGTTCCGTGCCTGGACAACGATCTCGTTCCATATGTCGCAGAATCCGCACTGTAAGACGGGAAGAGCATTTCGAATGTTAAATTTGGAAACGAATTCAAGGGTCTTCCGCAAGGTGACAATATCTTTGAGGTTAATGTGCTTGAAATGGACGCGAATAATGTGCCAAAGAAGGTGGTTGAGATTGGCGAGCAACGCACTATCCCCGTGGGCAAGATAGTTCTGGAAGATAGGTGCTGATACACCAAAATGGCCAATAGCAAGTTCGGACCAACGGTCATCACGTTTTTTGACCCTTGCAATAACGGCGGCAACCATGCAGGTCGAATAGTAGGCTTGGTATGGGTCGTTGTAATGATCCCTCTTGAGAAAGTGCCCGAACTCGACGAACTTCAGGAGTTCGTCCCACTCTCCGTCGAAAATCCTCTGGCAGATAGATGGATCGATACGAAGGGCCGCCGTGTGCATCGCGTCAGTACAGATTCGGGTCCGGCGTCGTCTACCTGACTGGCTGAGCAAGTTGGATGTCAAAGTACGCTGTATCAGTCCTATCAAAGCTTCAGATAACCCCCTCTTATTTGGTCGTATAAAGAGCGCCCGGGGATTGGAGACTACGTTCGAAACACAGAATCCAGGAACGCCCGCGAAGAAACGTTCCAGTTCGCTATCTTCGTCCAAAGAGTCAAACATCCACTTGAGCGCACGGGCATCGATCTTGGATGAGATTTCCAGAGCAGTTTTTTCGGCTGTCTTCCCCATACCCTCTACAGCGCGACTGAGAGATAGTCTTCCCAGGTCAATTACGCGATCGCGTATTGTGAAGTCAAGACAGTCAATAAGGTCGTCGAACCACCTAAGACTCTGAAGGACTGCAAAAACTGCGCTGTTGACGAGGAGCCAGGCGGGTGACGAAAGCGGGGCATAGTAGGGGCTATCGTGCCGAAATATTGGCATGAGCGTGACGCATCCATATATGGCTGTGCAAAACCCAATCCACCAAACAACGGCGGCGAAGACCGTGTAATGGACGTTGAATAGGAAGATGAGAAGCCCGGAAAAGAAAATGAAGAGGGAAAGGTGCAGCAGAGTCGGTAACGCCTCGACCGCCCAGGGCAGGTGCAACTTCTCAACACCCTCTGCGAAGAATGCCCGAATTCGTGCCCGCTTGTGTGGGCTGTACCGTGTCTGGGTGATCTTAATGTATCGACGGGCCCACTGTTGCAGCAGGGTAGCCAGTAGCCCACACGAAAGGCTGATGGCCAAACTCAAGAACCAGAGTGAATTCACCCAGACAGCATAACTAGGGGGAGAAAACGGAGGTGGGTTGGCCAACGCGGGAGGAATTGAGACGATCGTTCTATTGGGGTCAGCAAGGAGCTGATAGATATTTTGAAGATAGAATGCAGAGGTATCCTGCGAGTTTGGCCGAAGGTCCTGTATTGAAACCGCAACCAAGGCTGCGACCGCAGCAGAGAATAGACCGGTCTAAAACCAAATTGAAGCGGCATTTCTAGGCCTGAGAATAATATAAGAACTCACAAATACAAGGATCCCATCAGCGTCCGCTTTCCAACTTTCCGCCATTTTTTTGTCTTCTTCCTCCGACATCTCATTGTACATGGCAAAGAGAGCGCCAGACCCATCAGAGAAATTGGACTCTCCCTGTGACGTCTGGCTTTGAGTTGACTGGGGAGGGTAACGGTCACCTATACTTGGGGGTTAACTACGACGGTACTATGGGTCTATGACCGAGTAAGAGGTACGGAACCTGGGCCGGTGCCAACAATGCCCTCATCTGATATATTTCCGATGTGCGAGCGAGGACCTTGAGACATTGCTGAAGGGGTTTTTTAATAGGGTATTATGTTGGAAAGAGGTGAAGCCAGATTTTATCCATCCCATCCGAGGGCTCCGTCACAGCGCCTTGCACAGCAGTAACACAGCACTCACAAATCACAACATCTGCAAAAGTGGACCCTGTCAAAGTTGTCAGGGACCGGTCGGTGACAGTCGGCGACCGGTCCCTGACAGCTTTGACCCTTGCAGATGAACGTTCACCAAAAGAGGAAGGTCCATACTAGTTTATAGTCCCATCGGACTCGGTTTGAGTCAGATTTCCGGGGTATAGGCCATAGGCCCAGACCAGACCGGTCACAGGAACTGAAGCTGAAGCACTGTGCTTCAGACTGCTTCTTATCCGGTTGTCTCCCATCGGGCTCGAGGGGCTCTCGCTTTCTCTTCAAAAATCCGTTTATTTTCCGGGACACATCTATCATAGGTACGGGCCGATCGCATGTACGTACATTGGAGGATAGGTGCCAGTGAGTAGTATCATGTATTCGAAGGAGGATGAGCGTACTAACTTACTCTGAAGGTGTTCCCCCGCTGGCAAATGTTTCATAGTTTCTTCGCTTCACCACATTACTATTTTTCTTATGCCAGAGACAGTAGTAGCCTAGGTGAGTTCCTCCCTCGGACCCTCCTCTCCAGGGCGCTGAGCGTCCATCGTTAATTTTCCGTGCACCTTTGGGTTTGGGATTGTACATTAGCTTGGCACGTGTGCAATGGGGCCGCGCGCGTCGACTCGGACGCAAAATTGAACGTGTACGGCGTGCGCGGACTCAAAGTCGCCGACCTGCCCGCCGCCAAATGTCAGCGCGAACACTTATCGAACCACTCGACATCGGGGAAAAGGTCGCCGAGACCATCGCGGAGGAGCTCGGCGACAAGGGTGTCATTTAGGCGGTAAGTGCGGTCGTTTCCACTATGGACCCAGTGCCCCGTTTAGGCCGGGACTGAGAGCTCGAGCCTTGTAGTACTAGGGCGAAGTGACGAATTTGTGTGAGTGAGAGCAAGAGAGGAACACAAACTCGCTGATCAGATACCCGTAGACAGTCTCGAAACTGAGCAGTGATTTCGTTTCTGTTGGGTGGGCATGGGGACATAATAATAATAAAAGCCAGGACCACGACTAGCAAATTTTTAAAAAGTCATAAGCGCAGGGAGGGCAGGAGATCTATCCAATATGTTGAAGTTGAACTACATGTGAAGAGAGAGACAGAGGGGAAAAAGAAAAGAAAGGAAACATTGTGTGTGCATGCATGATGTGTTTGTTGCTTGTTGAGTGTTGTCGTCGTCCATGTACTATCGACCCAAATATTCTTAGCGCCCCGTTCCTCGTCAGCTTTCTTCACTTCCACTTCTACTTCCATTTTTCCATTTCCGTTTCCTCAGTCAGTTTTATTATTCAACAGGCGCAGGCGACGACAGCCCAAGCCGCGGGTCTAAAGACACCGGAGACGGCGCACTGACCGCCATCGGCACAGCGCCGCCATCCATCCCGAGCGGCTCAGGTGACTCAGTGCGAAGCAGCGTCACGTGTGATCGTGGCAGTAGCGACTCTGGCGGGCGCACGCCGCCGCGGCGCAGGCGAGGCGTTGTGCGCGGGCTGCTGCGCGGGTCTGTGGGTGGCGGAGGCGGGAGCTGGAGGAGCGCGCTGCTGGGCAGCCAGGAGAGGAACGTGCGCTGGTCACGCGGGGCGTCGGTGTGCGCCGGTGTGGGGGCGGGAGCAGGTACAGGTACGGGCGCTGGGCTCAACCGCGTGCTCTGCATCGCGCCGGCGCCCGTAGCTGTACCCGTACCCGCAACCAAGCCCGTTCCTGCGCTGGGGGTCGAGTTCGCGCTTGTGCTGGAGCTTGTGCTCTCCGGGAGCGGGCTCCAGGGCAGCTCGGGGCGGCGGGATGGGAAGAACCGGCGCGGCGGCATGCCGATCGCGCTTAAAGGCGGGAACGTCGACGGGGACATCGCCGTTGCAGAGTCGTCCGCCTCAGGGTCACCGGTGGTCGCGCTGTGGTTGCCTTCGCGCCCAGACGAGCGTCGCCGCGACGTAAAATCGGTGAAATCGACGGTCCGGGAGCGGGCCGGGACACGTCGGATGGATGGCTGGCGCGTGAGGGGCGGCGCTGACAGCACTGCCGTCGCAGATGCTGGGGGTGGAGGACCCCAGGCATCAGGGGAGGCGTCGCGCAGAGTGCCCCAGCTTTCGCGGCGTGTAGAGCGCAGCACATGACGCAGGTGGGGTGGAGGTGGGGAGAAGTGTGGCTCGACGGTTGCTGAGGCGTAGAGTTCAGGGCCAGTCGCGAAGAAGAGATCAAGGGATGAATGGAGAGGAGAAAATACGCACACGGGCCAGTCGGATTTGTGTACGCGTCGTATAAGTCGTAGTTTATGCGGGCACCCTCGACGGCGCTCTCTAGGCTATCATTGTCATCATCAAGCTCCATCTCTTCGGGCGGGACGACGAGGTAGTCGGTGAGATTTAGTGAACGGCGAGAAGCAAGACCGCGAACACCACGATCGCGGTAGACGCGCTGTGGCGCAGCGAGGGTGCGCAGGCCTTTCGCTGTTCGGTCGGATATGAGCCGACGGTCGGCAGCCACTTGTCGGTGACGGCGCTCGGCCATTTCCTGCGACGAGAGCTCGGCATTCGATGAAAGGAACGAAAAGTAGATGCATACGAGACGCACCCTGACAAGTAGTTCCGTCAACGTAGTGGTAAATGAGTCCCCCGGATCAAGGTCTTCGACGAAAGCTTCATACGATATTGACGGCTCGGACTTCTCGAGTTTAGATCGTTTCACGGCTCCCGAGCTATATTATTTGAGGGCACAAAAGGACAGGGAATGACGTGGTCAGCACGGCTGAACACAGAGGGGAGCGAGCCACCGCAAAATGGCAAGCGTACACCAGACTTTTGATCTTAGCGCCGAGCACGTCGTCATAGTATTCTGAAGTCCTGCGCCGGTGTCAGGTGGAAAATTATGCGGGCAGGGGAGACCCCACACACCATTTACCCATTTCCGAAAGGTGTCAGGGGCTGCAGTCGGGAGAATGGACGGGTCTTCGAGGGAATTGGTGGGACTTGTGGGTGGAAACGCTCGGTCCTTCGGGGATTATTTGGACGTGTTTACTCCTGTCTGGGAACAAAAATGTGGCGCTCATCAGAGACTCGGACGCTGTTGGGCTTGCCAATGGTGGCATCGCGCAGAATACGCGCACTCTGGCTATTTCGCGAGGGAGGTCTTGTAGTTGGGGCGGGAAAGTAAGGAAATCCCGGTAAGTGACATTACCCCTTACGGCAAGGGCGATGGGGAAAGTGCTGCGCTTCAAATAAATCTTGAGAAATCCGTGGCAGCGGACCAGTCGTATTCACCAGAATTGTCATGAAGGCCCTTGATTCTCCCTGTCTTTGTCAAATGTAGATCCTGGGTCTCAGTTGTGATGCTCGGCTGACTTGTGTATGTGCAGCCTCCGTAATGTAGGGACGAGGAGTGTTACCTTATCCCTGGAACAACCTGACTGCTGATTGTGTGTGCTGAACGGGATCTGCTCACCGGTTCCTGCTCACGCTGACAGGATCCCTGGAAGAAGGTATCACGAAATGAGGAAAAGAATGCTGGATCGCAAGCCATCCCCTTTCGATCCGACCTCCTAACATGGCAGTAATTTACCAACCCACCCGCCGACCAGTCAGCCAAAAACGAAACTTGGGGTTACATCGTGCATCATTCATTGCCGTACGACACGCCGCGACTCACGGCGGGCGGCGCATGCGCAGATTTTTTCTCCAGAAAGGAATTCCGGCAGTAGGCACTAGGCAAGTCCCGAATCTTGACGCGCGCACCTCCTAAGGCAGGATTGGGAATGCCGTCCCCGAACCCCTCGGCAATAGCGGCGCGCGCTCGACTCGCAGACATGCCCATCTCGGTTTATCTGATCTGCGCGTGGCGTGGTGGCGGCTTCTTCGAAGACCCGCCCTGCCAATTTGGTCTATCTCAGCTAGATTTTCCCCGCCCTCTCGACACATTGTTCCGCGGAGGCCGCAAGATCATTGCACTGGAACCCATCTTGCTGGCTGGCTTCACGGTCCCCTACGCCCCTATCGAGCAGCTCCAATACTGATGACCGTGCTGGACTGGTGTACCTCCTGACCTACTCTTTGATCTTCTCCCTCTTGCTTGGCACCGATCATGTCGGTTCGGGGGCGTGATTTCTAGAAAAGTATTTCATACAAACGAAAACTGCAAAAGTCACTCTCGACAATCTCAGATGTTACCCTAGATTGTCCTGGATCAAGGTACCGCTGATTATGCGGCGGCTCTCTTAAATATTTTTTCCACGTCTGAAGATCTGAAGAACAATTTTATTCCGTACACAAGGATCATAACTCTGCTGTCATTCAGTTTGTAATGTGTGGGGTGTCGCATACTATGAGGTTATGGAATGAGTACGTCTGGTGATGACATGGTCATGGGCATGGTCATAGATGAGGAAAGATACGGATACGGATATGGATCCTTTTCGTTCGCGATACACGTTGAGCAGCGAGATCTAAAAAGATAATGGGGAAAGATGTGGGGAACCAAAAAAACCCGCTGTGACAGAATAGTACGTAGTATGCGGATGCATGTGACCGGTACAAGCTACGAACCTGTCGGAGCCATTGCCTGATAGAAGTACAAAAAAAAATCGACCACAAACACGTCAACAGAGAAAAAAGAAATCAAAAGCATTTTGAAGCACGTTCGTTCGTTCGTTTTAGCCCGGCGGCGGTAGTTTACATACCCCCCTCGTGGCGGAGCCGTTCGCGCACGCGCATGAGCGAGTTGCCGAGTTCGTTCAGGCCGGGGCCGGCACCGTCGCCCCAAAACGCGTCGCTTGACTCGGAGAAAATGAGTTCGGCGGGGAACGTTCCGAGGAGCAGCACGCGCAGTTCGCTATGCTGGCGGAATTTTCTGTATAGCACCTCGTCCATCTGTCCATTCCGTCCTATCAGAACCGCTTGGCGCACAAAAAAAAATGACGCACCATGGCGAGCGCAATGTTCCCCCAGTCGCGCCGAGTGTGCTCTGAGAACGACGTGCTGATCGCAGTGACGTCCTCGACGCGTTCACAGAGCCTGATCTCTTCTGCGAGGTCCGGCCGGCGCTCGAGGAACTTGAGCGCCTCGAACAGGTGCAGCGCCGTCGGGTACAGGTCGTCCTCGTACATCACCGTGTGTGGCGAGTGATACAGCAGCCCCGAGTACTCCCCGTACCCATTGAACCGCAGCGGCTGCACGGCGCCCGCACCGCCGGGCGACGGCATGCCCATGCCCATCTGCATCTGCATCTGCATGCCCGCCCCCGGGGCGGGCATCGACATATGCCGCATGGAGGGGCTCGCCCCGATCGAGACATGCATCGTCTGCCCCGAACCCATAACGGGGCCACCCGGGGCGAGTCCAGGAGGAATGACTGCGGGCGTGAGCCCCGCGCCGCCGATGAACGGCGTCGAGCCCGCCGGCGCGGGACTCGGCATCGGCATCGGGTTCGGCGAGCCCGGGCCCATCCCGGGTGGGATCACCGGCGGCTGCTGTTGCTGCTGCTGATCGGGTTCCGGCATGCGCATCGACATCTGTGCGCTCCCGGGGATCACGGGCGGAAGCACGGGCGTCGTCGTCGGGTGCCCGGGGGTGGGCATGGATCCGTGCGGGGGTTGCGTGTCGGCCATGGGCATGTGCATCGCACCCATGCCGGGCGGGATGAACGGCTGACCCGCGGCGGTGAGCGATGGTACGGCGTAACGGGGGTCGCGCCTGCGACGGAAGAACCCGCCGCTGCGCTCCTTCCGCGACGGTTGCGGGGGGGGCGCGGGGTGTGGCTGCGGCATTGGCACCTGTGGAGGCGGCGCGGCGTTGTTCGCGGTGCCCCAGGCGGAGTAGTGCGCGCTTGGGAGCTGGGAGAGCAAGGGGCGAAAGGGCGTCGATGCGAGGACATCCTTGGGGGGGCGCGGGAGCGGGTTGCGTGCGCTCCCGGAGCGGTGGTGGCGTTGGTCGCGCTGGGAGGCACCGCGGGGCCGGCGGTACTCTGCAGAGTCGTAGGAGGAGGGGCTCCCGTAGGACGACGATACTGTCTCCGATACGCTCGACTCTGTGGACGGGCTCGGGCTGCGCCGGCGGCTGCGGTGGTGGGTGCGGTGTCGCTGGGACCGGCGAGTGCGGCGCGGGAAGAAGGAAGCCATGGCGCTGCGCAGGTCTGGGTAGGCAGAGTAATCCATCGCGGCGGGATATGCCATCGGCATCATCTGTTGCGGGATGACTGGGGCGGTTGTAGCGGCTGTGGGTGCTGCCTGGGGATTACCAGCGGCTTGGATCCCCATCGGGGCTCCAAGGGGGATGCCTGCTTGTGCTGCGAACCCATTGGCAGGTGCTACAGGGATGGCACTGTGAATCTGAGGGATCCCGTGCTGCACGAGATTATGTCCAGGCTGGGCAACTGTGGGCAATATGTGTATTGGCCCTCATTCGACGACAGCACTGGTGAATTGACACACCTGTGAATGCATTCGGATATTGAATGATCATAGGTGTTGTGTAGAGATACTCCCTGAGCGCCTGTTCCCTTTTCTTCATCTTGTTCCGTTTGAAAGGGTTCCATGATGACGATTTCGTGAGCTGAGTATACCCAGGGTAGTTTGGGGGCATAAACCCCGGTGGTATTGGCAGGTGATCATTTCTAGATGAAGAGTTGCCCATAGAATAGGCTGTTCAAGGGCTGTGGAACAAAGCAGCACGGCAAACGCGTGTTGGTGTCCCGCGTCGAGTCCGTGGAACGCGCGCTTCAATTATTTTTGTCAAATGTTCAACTTCACCCGGTCCGGTACTATCCGTTCAACTAAATTTCAAATAACACACCCCACGCAATAATTACCTCCGACGGCGTGGTGGTGAACGCGAACGAGACCGGGACGGCGACCGTCTCTGAGCCCCACGTTCTCGGTCACCCCACGGCGCGCGCGGAGGCGGTGACTCTCTCCTGGGTAGCGGTGGACGCCTATCCCTATCCCTATCCCTGTCTCTGTCCCTGTCGTCCCTGAACCGTCCCCCATCCCGCTCACCACGAGAGCCACCCCCACGCTCTCCACGGCCACGTGCAGGCTGTGGTGGAGCGTCAGACCCCCCACGCCAATGACCCCCTCCGCGCCCCGTGCCAGGTGCCGAGGCCCCCGGCCCCGACGAACCAAGCGCACCACGTCCGACGCCGACAACACCAGCATTTTTCCACCCATTTGCGGGAGCAGGGCCCTTCTGTAGCGAGGGGGAGGTGGCAGTGGCCTCTCCAGGGAAGCTCGATTGCACGTTCTTCGGGAGCATCACGGCGACGCAGAGATAGTCGCCTGGCACGAAGCGCAGCTCGTCGAGCGTGCGCGCGTCCTTCTGCCGCGCCAAGGTGCTGCTTTGCACGGGGTCTGCCTCTTCGCTCTTGCTGTCGTCGTTGGCATCGGCGGTGTCGGCGAGCGGGAGCTGCTCGACAGTGCCAAGGTCGCCGAGAGTGTCACGCGAGTACACAACGCCGAGTTCCTTCTGTGCAAACTGTCCACGATTGCCCGCGTCGGCGTAGATCGTCCGGAAGGAGTAGCGGGCGAGAGGGTGGCGGTACTCGAGTGTGCTGGGTGCAGAATTACGAATCGTCGTGAGGAGTTCATAGAGCGTCGCGTCTTTCCTTTTTTCCGCGGTTGACAACGCGTGTCAGAAATGAAGAAGAAAAAAAAGGAAAAAGAAACATACCAAGTGAATATCTGAAGCTCGTCTGCTATCGGTAGGGGCCCATCTTCAAATTGGGATATTCTATGGAATGAGCCAGTTTTGACAAAGGCCCGTATGAGAAAAGGTGCTGTCTTTTTTTGGCCGGTCAGGTGAGGGGGATTCCAGCTGGTGATGAATTAAACGTACCTTCTCGCGGTCAACGATAGGTTGACCTGAGGGTGTTTTGTCCTCCATTGCGTCTATGGGGATGTTCAGGTCCAAGTCCTAGGCCACGCGCACCGCAACTCGCCGTGCGACGAGCTCTGTCCGTGGAACAAACACAGCCAAATAATTCCTGACCTTCTTTCACACGCAACGACAACCACCTTTGTTGCCAATGCGAGTACGAGAAACTTCAATTACACGTTAATAACGGCCAAGTTACTCATCGAGAATGATCCGTGTTTGTCATGATTTTTATTTTATTTTTATCTTCACACGACTCGTGCGAGTCTCCGCTGAGAACAACGCCATGTAATGTGAAATTACTCCTTTGTCACAAGGACCCAGGACTGACGCGCATGATGCGCAAGTATCCACGCGACGTCTTATCGCCAACCCGCCCCTGGCCCGCCCAATTTACAGTAAACATGAACTCCGGACGTCTTTTCTTCGGATCTTAACTGTGTCTATGAACGGACCCCTATCACCGCACTGTGATTGCGCGGTTAGAATGCCTCGCGCCTGCAGCGTCGGACAGGTCCATGACGGGGGAGGCTACTGTACACACACTTTGATTCATTTCTCGCGGACGGACTGCGGAACCAGAAGACACAATAATCATGCTTTTATTCCCAACAGAAAATGTAAGTAGAACATCAGCATCAACATCAAGCATCAATCATAACAGTTTGACAAGTGCGCCCACGTCCCCGGGACACACACACGTGTGGGTCGCTGTGGGTAGTGGTGGCATGAGTGACAGTAGTGAAAAGTGGTGTGTGCGATAGCGAGGTACATCAATACCGCGCGCACGAGAGAACGTAAAGCAAAAAACCAGTGAGCGTCTCCGACGCGTCATGCATGTACGACCGGACATAGAGAAAGTGGGGGTCTCAGACTGAAGAGGTATACACAAGGAGAAAAGGAAGACTGAGACAAAGACAAGACCGGGAACGATGGGTGAGCAAGAGGAGAGAATCAGAAGTGCATGTTCGAGCCATGCGCCGCGCGCCGCGCGTGGTGCCTGCGGCGCATGGGCACGCTGGCGTTCTTGGTCGTGTGGATCGGAGGGGGCGGCTGTTCGTCGCAGTCCTCCTCGTTGTCATCCTGGTGCTCCTGCTTCTGAGGGTGGTGATGGTGGTGGTGGTGGTGGTGGTGGTGGTGGAAAGGCGCAGACGGCTCTGGCTGCTTCGACGACGAAGGAAGGGGTCCTTTGGGGGGCGGTGTGGTCGTCGGCGTCGGCGACATGGACCCCGGGTTCTTGCTTGCGGGGCCGGCAGACGCTGTGCTCGAGCTCGAACTCCCATGTCCATCGCTATTGTGGCCGGTGGGTGAGTTGACCGGTGGGTGGGGGGAGGAGCTCGACGTCACAGGCTTCGGAGGAGTGACGGGCGGCGGGGCCGGAGTGGTAGTGGTGGTAGGGGAACTCGGACCCCCGACTGAAGAAGGCGGCTGGCTGGGCAAAGGAGTGGACGCGGAGCTGTTCGGAGAGGATTCATGGCCGGAAGCAGGCACGGAGCTTGGCAAAGGAGGCACGGAGCTTGGCGGCGAGCTGGGCAAAGGAGTGGAAACGGAGCTGCTCGGAGAGGAGACATGACCGGCAGCAGGCATCGAGCTGGACGAGGGATTGGCGAGGGAACTAGAAGGAGGCATCGAGCTCGAGCTCGAGCTCGTGTTCTGCGGGGGGGTCGACACCGGCACAGGGTTCCCGGATCCGGATACGCAGCCCGGGACGAGGTCAGCAGCGGTAGCCGGCGCGGGACCATTGGTCACCGCGACACAGCCCGGGAGGTTAGGCAAAAGGGCATTCGAGGGAGCAACCAGCTCTTTGGGGAACGGGTTTGGCGCCGCGCACGAGTTCATGTCTGCGTTCGAGACGAAGCGACCCTCGTTCTGGAACACCGGACAGTCCTCGATCACCCCCGAGTTTGCCGTGCATGTTTTCACCGCGCGCGAAAGCACGGCCTTGTCCCACCCATCAGCGAAGTCGCCGTGCAGCCCGAAGCCAGTCGGGTCGCCGTTCGCGAGCACGAACCGCCCGCCGTCGTTCAGATTATAGAACGCCCCCGCGTTGAACCACACCTCGAAGAAGATAGACACGAGGTGGTGCGGGTGCGTGTACGGGCACTGGCCGTTATCAACACCATCCGGGTATGCCATGTGGGACTTGTGATCCGCCGAATCGAGGTTTACACCATCCCAGCAGGCAGGGAAGAATATCTGTGCTCTGAGGGACCCCGGGCAATTCCCGTTGTTGACAAAACCTGACGTCTCCGGTCGATCCGGTCCGTTGTAGTCAATGCTTATCGTGGCCTCGGTGTCAGTACAGTTGGGGCTGTTACAATGCGAGAAATGAACCGACCATTTCCAAGTGATGGCTTTAGCTTCGGGGGTGCCCACCGGTTTGCTTCGGAGATATGGATTGCCTGCAAGCATACGCAAACCGTCCGGGAGGACTTCCACGGTTTCGTTGGCTGCGTTGCGCTGGAGATAGTATCTGGAACACTAATCAAGGAAACTTCGCAGGCTGAGTCGCGTTGGAGACCCACACTATCATTCCTCCATGGGTGACAACCTGGAATGATCCGTTCTTGTACTGATAGTACTAGAATTGGTAATAGTATCATTATATGTGACATGTTACGTGCAAGCCGACTGCTACGTACCAACTCTGGAACCCAGTACGCAGATTTGTCGTCCTTGACCATGCACGTCGTGCACTCGGAATTACGCAGGTCGTTGAACGTAGTACTCAACCCAATGGCTAATATGAGAGATCAGATAAACGCTTGCCGTTCAAATTCATACGAATGCGTACCGTTAGAGCCCATAATGGTGTGAGCATGGGAGCTCGCCTTGCCGGGGGAAACGATCGGGTCTACGCGAGAATCGAGGACCGATGTGGCGCATGGTAAGCGAAAGAAGGCGTTAGAGGAGGGTAAAAGCAGAAGCCCTAGGGTCAAAAGAGAGACTATCATCTTGTACAAAAGAAAGAGAAAAAAAAGAGTGACTAAAGGAGAGGAGGGGAGGGCAACTGAATTGAAGAACGCAGGACTCGTCAGAGAGGACTTTATGTGATTTCGGTCTATCGAAATATTTGATTAGGTGATCGTTGTGTGTTAAATCGCTTCAGCAGCTGGTGAACGCAGGATGTCATGTCCATGGTCTACCTGGCAACGATCTTCGTGTCGCGAGGGGAAAGAAAAGAATAAACAATGCCGACTCGCTGACAGTGTTTCTATCGCCGCATCTTCACCATGCACTACCCCTAGATAATTTGGTCATAGAATTAGTAAGGTACCCCATCCCCACTGTCGTATCAAACTACGGTCCAGGTCACCGAAGCCAAACAGAATGCCTTGTCTAAGTCTGTGCTCGGGTTCGACAGTGGCAGAAATGTAGGAAGTTTTACAATATTCTGGACTGTACTGCACGTACGCCGACAACGGAACTGTTCGTAATATCGTGAACGTGCTGATAGACGCCGTTCTCTTTCTGGAAGGTCGCTGTCATAAACATCAGTAAAGTGACTCAGTTTCAAGGACCCGGTTGTACCGCGGCCTTGTCTCGAGAGGATCTGGGGTGGACGCACTGTAAAGCCCGTTCCTCTGTCCAAGTATTGTACCTGAAAACCGTTTCATGAAACTTCCAAAAAGGGTATTATTTTCCGTGATGCACCAACCACGTGTCTGCATAAACTTGGTCATACTAGGCCGTAACTCTTCAACACAATTCAACACCAGAAGTCCCCATTCTGTCAAAGTCTTCTTCGTTGCTTGTTTTTTAAAATCCATTTGAATTACCGAGATACAAGCCAGAGACTAGGACCGGTTGTAAGTTAGTGTGTCCGCTTCCCCATTCTTCACATAATGTGATTTTTTCCTTGAAAATTTCTGTACAGTTGCGGACAAGCAAAGCCATCAAATTATATGTCTGATTTTTAGGGACATGGCAAAGTGCCGGAAAGCCCTGGAAACTATCAAGGATGGTAGATAATGGGTGTGTGAAGGTCGCTGCATCATTAGATTTTTCAAATCTTGAGTTTTGGCTTGAGATGATGGGCAAAATATTGGCGCGCGCAGAAAAAAATCGCTAAAATCTCAGAAAAATCATTTTTGGAGAGACCTGATCAAGCGCTACATGATTCCGAAAAGAGTTCATCAATAAAAAATCCCGTTCCCTCCCAAAAAAATATTATGTCAGGTAGACCAAGAGGTCAATCTTGTAAAAAGCCTTGCAAAAGTGAATATAAACCCGCTTCAATGTCTAAGAACACATCACAATTGCTGCTGGTAGCTTCTTAGGTTGACATTGATACCTTAAACCATCCATTATTACTAGGAAATGGTCTATGGGGTGCGCAAAATTTGGGGGGTGTGAAGCGGCGCAAGGTGTTGCACAGGCCTCCGCGGGGCGCGAGCAGTTGTATATGGGTCCGTGGAGATCACGGGCATGTTGGTATTGAAGAGCTAAAGCCGCGCGCAAGTGCAGCAAGGTCGAAAAAGGAAATGGGGTCAGTTGGTCGCAGGTGGTCGGAAAGGTTCGCGCACACTTCGGCGCGGCGCAAAACTTCGCAGATGTGGCCGCTTGGGTTGGGAACGTGTCTGGTTCGAGTCTCTAAGGCCGCGCACGAATGCGGCACGCTGGGGAACGCAAGAGAAGAACTACACTGAGCTCAAAAATCCGAAATCTGAGGGGGAAGAAGTCTACTATGATATTAGATGTCTTAGTTGTAATGACATGATATACTGGGGAATGGTAAAATGTAAGGGAAGAGTCTGGGATGAGTGGATGGCCGAGCACACACAGAACGCGGGAAAGCTTGCGGGAAAGCCAAGGGGAAAATGAAGCGCCGCGTTAGAAAGCGTACAGAGTGCGGACGTTAGACGTACAGTAGCCGAGAAGTTACTGTAGAAACCGCGAAAAGTGTGAGTTCACCAGCCAGGGAGAGCGCTGGCGTATCACCACATAAAACCCTCAGTCGGAAGGGTCAGGGCCAAAGGGTGTTGATGTCGATTGAGGCCGTCTGTAGTTGATCTCATACAATTTCTGTCTCATAGACCAAAAAAATCCCTCAAAATTTTGGCGCAGCAAAAAAATCACAGAAATAACATAAGAACCATGTTTTTGAGCTATTTCAGCCCGTCTGAGTCCGAATCTGATATTAGTTTTCTCCAGAAAAATCTGGTTGCTGAGATATCCGGGTTGATGACTTTGCTTGTCCGCAACTGTACTTGTTTCTAAGCTTGTTGTAATTTCTGTACGATAGGTATTTAGTTTTTTTAATGTGGTAGAAAATATTTGTAATATCTGGGAGCTTATTCACATTTAGATCGCTGAGGCGCAAACCTGCGCGATGTTGGATCCAAAAAAAAAAAAAAAGCTGCGCGATGTCGTGGTGAGGACGACTGGAAGTTACTGGCCCCCTTAGCGCGAGGTCTTAGCGCTTAGCGCTTAGCCTTGGACCTTGGTCTTATCTTATTGATTTCCCTTTTCGGATTCCGGGCATGCTCTGGTTTGCTAATTTCCACCTCGTAATCTTCTGGCTCGCCGACTTGCTGAGGAACGCATTGGGGTATATACCTGGGCAAATAGCTACTTTCGTAGTTTTAGCTACCTCAGTTCCAAGTTCGTGCCACTAGCGCGCATGGAGATTGAGGCAAGGACTGAGGCGTGACAGTATCGGCTATGACCCAGAGGTACTTTGACACTGTAGTTGCCTTGGTAGCTGCTTCAAAGTCAAGTTCAAAGTTGCTTGATAGTTACAGATAGTGTCATAGCTACCGTGATTTACTCAAGGGTTTACTCGCATTACAGAAAAGACAATATTTTAAACTATAGAATTATCCTCGCACACATATCGTGTGTACACGTTGCAGTAATCTGGTGGACTCCTCTGTGAAAGCTCCAAGTTCTTCGACGGGTTATTGTATGTCTGACAACCTCAGTCTTTTCGGTCACAGTAAGTTCAGGGAATGATTGCTCGTAATCATAATCAAGCTCAGAATGATCTATTCCAAACAATCTAGCAGCGACAGCTCGGAATGGAGAACCGCGGCCAACCAGAAACTCACAAGTTGATACACGCCCAAGCACACGTCATCGAAAGGTGAGCTGATCTAATCCTTGACTTATAATGATCTGTTACTCGCCGCAGCTTCAAACTGTCGTTCCGATGGGAAAACAGATTGCTGTTGGGGATTACGATCAGCAGCAATTAGGAACTGAGGTGACTTATGTGGCCGCTTGCCATTCAAGGCAGGAGTCAAAAGAGTCAAAACTTGAGCACAGTCGTCAAAATGGTTGTTGATGGACACGAAGGACAATTCTGAATTTGATTTTTCGCATGTTGAAGATGCGATTGCAAGATAGGAAGACGAAGACCCATTCGCGCATGACTTTCTGAGCTGATGCTCAAATTGACAGGCTACGTATAATGGCTCGGCGCATCATCCATGCTCGGAGGGAGATCCCCTTCAAGATGTACGGCAATGTGCTTGTTCCCTTGGTGTTCCCAGGCGGATGTTTGCGGAAGCGCCTTAGCTGGGAGGAATCGTTTCCTAGTCCAGAGAGACATATTGTAGTAAGGCGCACAATCCGGCACATAGCCATACTCTTGCGCACCGTGCCGTATGCAGGGGGCAACATTTCGAACTAGCAGCCCGGGAGCGCGGCCCCATCACGGCGTTCCGCGGAACAACCAAAGCATCGTGCCTCGAATCATTATGGTCGGGAGCGTACCGACGTTCAGCAAACACGTCATGATCTTGCCGGGGGTGTAGGTGTTCTAAAATTTGGTCCAGCTCAATCCTGAAGTTCGATCGATCAGGTTTCAGGATGTTGGGGGTCGAGTTGCAAAATGAGCGCAGTCAGTGTGTCCTCATTTCCATACCGCACCGTTACAGTGAGGATCTCGCGACTCCCGTGCTTGGCCACCTGACCTCTTTCATTGAGGCACGCGACCTCTCCATAGTCACTACGTCGTCCCGAATTACTTCGAAGTATGGAAGGAATTTGGTGCGCGTTTTATTCTTTCCCATCTCTTGATTCTCTATGTGTTCAATAAGCATCATGAACCCCAATTCGGCAGTACAGATACCGTCATATTCCCGTCTCTTCGCGCATTTTCTGACAGTGCATAATGTGACGACCTGTTGTTGTTTTTTCCCACAACGGAGATAATTCGCTCGCGCCAAAGCAACATCATTGACGTTACTGTATCGTGACGACGCCATCTTATGCTTATGTCGGCCTACTGGTCGGTCCTTCCGGCGACCCAGATTGACCGCGAAGTCTCGTGTTTAGCTTTACCTCTTAATCATGAGGGAGCGGTCGTCTCATATTAGAGCAAGCTATCAGAACAAAACCTGAGGGCACGACGCCGGGATGTAGTTAACAGTTAATATCCCCACGTGAAGGCCATCTTATCACCAATGTCACTTGATGAGCCCTAAGCACACTCTTCCGAGGGCATCACATTATGGCACGGTAGTACTTCAGGTCGCTACGCGATTGACAGTCCCCGTGTATGGGCGCTAGTGAGAACTTAGACAGGATCACAGGTCGAGCATGATTGACACTCTAGGATACCACTGATACTAGTGGGATACAAAGGATATGATCTATTTCTATGACCAGTGACGAGCACATATTCTCGGGGAACCAACAGTAGATACCACATCTGATCTATCTATCGTACAAGGTTTCGAGTTATTCGACTGCACGCCTGCACCCTCACGCGAACATAGGGCCAGACCCACCCCACATACAGCAGGTTACAACTTTGTTTGTTTCTTACGTCAACACCACACCATACCCGAAATAGAAGAGAAGAGAAGAGGGAAAAAAAAACCGGCACTGGCCGAAAGGGAAGTGAATGCAACATGATCAATGGGCGCCGCCAAGGGGAGTTCCGCGCGTTGTCAAGCTGCGCAGGGGAAAGGGGGAGTCTAGTTGGAAAAAGGGCAGTCTCGGACTGCAGCCGAATGGGAGGCATGATGGAAGATCGGAAGGGTGGAAAGAAGCGAAGCGAAATGATGCTGCAATCAGACGGAGAGGAGCCAGTCCTGACCGCGCATAGCACGATGACTACGCCTGTTCACCCCGGGAACTGCCTCGGGAGCGCGCGCTGTGAGGTCCTCGTCCGACGACCTGCGCGAGGCTGCGGCGGTACAGCCGGGGACGAGATCGGTGGAACTGGCGGGGCCGGGACCGTTGGTCACCGCGACGCAGCCTGGGAGGTTCGGTATGGGGCCGGAGACGTTCTCCTGGAGCGGGTTGGATGCAGCGCACGAGTTCATGTCTGCGTTCGAGACGAAGCGACCCTCGTTCTGGAACACGGGGCAGTTCTCGATCACCCCCGAGCCATCCGTGCACGTCTGCACCGCGCGCGAGAGCACGCTGCGGTCCCATCCGTTGAGGAAGTCGCCATGCAGCCCGTAGCCAGTTGGGTCGCCGTTCGCGAGCACAAACCGCCCGCCGTCATTTAGGTTGTTGAATTGCGCCACATTGAACCATACCTCAAAGAAGATGGACACGAGGTGGTGTGGATGCGTGTACGGGCACTGGCCGCTATCGACGCCATCCGGGTACGCCATGTGGGACTTGTGATCCGGCGAGTCAAGGTTCACGCCATCCCAGCAAGCAGGGAAGAACACCTGTGCTCTGAGACCGTTCGGGCAATTCGTGTTTCCGAATCCTGAGGTGTCCGGCTGACCCGGGCCGTTGAAGTTGATGCTAATATTATACTTTTGTTTCGTATCAGCTTTCCACCCAAAGAAAGGAAGAAGCTGACCAATTCCAAGAGATGGCTTTCGATTCGGGGGTGCCTGCGAAGCTTCGGGAATATGGGTTTCCTGTGAACATACGAAGGCCATCTGGGAATGCTTCCACGGTCTCGTTCGCAGCGCTGCGCTGGAGATAGTATCTGCAACACTAATAAGGGAATATTCGCAGTTTAAGACGTCTTGGAGACCTACACGACCATTCCTCCATGGTCGACTGCCTGGAATCCTTTTCCGTTCTGATAGTACTGAAAATAGTTATTCAGTTGCTATGTCCGTGGGCATTTACATCCTGTCCCGCTACGCACCAGCTCAGGAATCCAATACGCGGACTTGTCATCCCTGACCATGCACGTCGTGCACTGGGAGCTGCGCAGGTCTCCAAACTGAGTATTGTACCCAATAGCTAGTACAGGGGTCAGGTTGGACCGTCGTCGTTGTCTCACGAAGAGTGCGCGCACCGTTAGAACCCATGATCGTATGAGCATGGCTGCTTGCCTTGCCAGGAGAGATGATCGGGTCAATGCGAGAGTTGACGACCGGTGTAGCGCAAGGCAAACGCCAGAAAGCATGAGCAGAAGGGACAAGAAGGAGTCCGGCGGCGAAGAAGGAAAGGCGCATCTTGTCGCAAAACGCGAAGAGAAACGGGTGCTCGAAACTGAGGAGTGAAAAGCACCTGTGGATGCTGGCATTCTGGTTAAACACTAGGTGCCTTTATACTGCGCGGAGATGGTAGCAGATTATTATCTGGGGCACCTTTTCATCCCGGCGGTTAGAAAGCTATCCAAGTTTCAGGTTACTAGATCTGAACATACCTCTTTGGCACGCGCCACACTAATCTACAGCTATTTCTCGTGAGGAAGGCAGAAAGTACGAAAGTGACGTTGGCTCTTGCCGCGCGCTCTCTCTATCGCCGTCTTTTCGCCTACTCGGGATAATTTGGCATGCACACACCCCTCGACGCTTCATAGCGTCACCAATCTGACGACCTCCAGGGGCGCTCAAGCTCAACCATGGGAACGCGGCAAGCTTTCCTGCTCTCAGGAAGTAATGAAGATGCGACAGGTCGAAAGTTCCATGAGATCCAAGCCATATGTATTGCCTTGATGGGATATACAGTCGCACGATCTAGACCTCTGTCAACTCGTCCAGTTCGAAGGGAGCGACGTAACGCCGTTTATAATTAACTTGGTCGTGGGGGCATGGTAACCTACCACCAACTCATTTGCCATGATCTAGGATCTGTGATTATGTAAGTTCGAGTTGGTACTCCGCAGGTCGATAACACCTTAAACTTCTGTGATTCCAATTTTGATTCCAATCGACGCTTCAGATGTGTTCATTCGGTTCTCTTGTTCTTGTTTTCTCGGAGATCAGCGGGACGCGACGGCTCCACATCCAGGTCCTCTTACAACCAGTGGCGTTGACGCCTCTGTTTTGTTCAAGTTTGTATGGAAAAAAAATAAATGAATGTCTTACTAGAAACCTTAAGAGAAACCTTGCTAGAAGCCCTGATGAGTCATGACTGCTATTCGATCCTTAATGACCAACGCCTCAGTCCTACTTCGATATTCGTGAAAGGTCATGGTGAATAACTCTATTGAAAGAAACCAGTGGATCCAGAAAAAAAAAAAAAAGAAACCAGTGGCGTATGTTTTTTATATTTTTTTCTGATATTTGCCACGTGCGTAGCTGTTGTCATGTGATTTCGCCGGGTCTGCTTTCCGGGTTTGGCGGCGCGTGCCACTGGCAGTTGTCATGTCCATCGGACGTCGGACATTTACTTGACGTTCTTTCTCTGTTCGGCTTTTATTTCTCTCTCTTCGTTCGACATACAGCTTCCCTGTCGACTCTAGACACGTGAGGAACATATCCGACTAGAAACCCCCTAAAGCGCGTCACGCTACATCAGCACACCAGTCCTTGTTGACAGAGGCTATTGAACTTGCGGTCAACAATGCCCAGTGACTCTTTCATACACTCAGTAGCTGGCGCCACCGGCGGCATTCTGGCAATGACGGCGACGTAGTAAGGTTTTTTGCTATGTCCGCGGACATTGGGCACTCATCCACGTGTCTCATAGCCCGTTAGTCTTCCTCTCGACACGAGCCGCCAATGAGACCAAAGAAAACAAGGTGAGCTTCGATTTTTGATGAGCGACGCCACACTTCGTCGATGGGTTGTTGCTGTTCCTCGTTTTCTGATCTTGCCTACAGTCAACGTATCAGGCGGTGGCTGATGTCTTGAAGCGGGAGGGCTTCTTTGGACTGTACAATGGACTGAACTCAAGCCTTCTCGGTATCGCTATAACCAACGGGTGCGTCACCCCATTTTCGTGATCCGCATCCACGTTTTCACACGCCGCTGCATTGGTCAAGCGTGTATTATTACTTTTACGAGAGCTCTAAAGGAGTTATCGTAAGATCTCGGAGTGGCTCTAAAGCCCTCTCAACCCTCGAATCCATGCTTGCAGGGCTTATCGCTGGTTAGTCCTTCTTGATCATGTGCCATCTTTTCTTGACAAAAAAAATACATAGGTTCCGCGACAACCGTCATCTCGAACCCCGTCTGGGTGATTCAAACAGCGCAAACTATCCGTGGAATGGATGCGGGCTCTGCAGAAGCTGTTGTACCTCAGCCACAGAAGCGCCTCGGTGTCTTTGAGACCGCCGCACGACTCCTGCAGACCGGCGGGCCTGCCGTATTCTTCCGTGGTCTTGGTCCCGCACTAGTGCTCGTAGCGAACCCAGTTCTTCAGTACACCGTTTTTGAGCAGTTCAAGAATGCGCTCGTGCGCCGTCGTAGCAAGGCCGGGCGCGTCGGCGCGCTACTCACAGATTGGGACTTTTTCATGCTCGGCGCTATTTCGAAGCTCAGTGAGCCATTTAGTCCAAACAGGAGTCATGCGATGGTTTGATGATAAGCCACGTGATTGAATAGTTGCAACTGGGGTGACATACCCGTATATGTACGTCGGTGGTTCTGTGCCGTAACGGTTGGGACTCATGGAAGTTCTGTTTGACCCCCACTTTTGTAGCGTCGTTAAGTCACGCCTACAGGCTGGCCATGCAGCGGCAGCCCGCTATCGCTCTGCGTTGCACGGTTTACGCACAATAATCGCCGAGGAGGGCGTGGGTGGGATATACAAGGGTGCAGGATCCAAACTCCTCCAAAGCGTGCTGACTGCTGCCATCCTGTTTGCGAGCCAGAGACGTATCTATGAACTGACAAAGGTGGTGACATTCCTGTTCCTGTGTCACGGTTCGGTTTACTTACTCCGGATAAAGTTAATCGTGCCAGTGACGGCTAAGTGATCTGTTTCGACTGCGTAATTGGGCTTTATTCGAAGACAGATGTCGGTTATTAATAATCGTACAGTCGTTACCGGCGGCGTAGGAACTTTGTCTTTGTACAATGAATTGTAACGCCTCCATTCATCCGAGATTTCTACGGGGACTACTCACGTCACCGTGGAACGTCCAATGTTTAGCCTATGAGGTTCCCCCCCGGTTCGCAATCCACGGTGAACAGCGGTCCTGACTCAATTTCCGCAATATTTCATACCGAAGTACCAAAACGTATCTTGATGTCATCTGTGAGCACAACATACTGTCCCAAGTATCTTTTGTTATGATGACATTGAATAATGACCCTCAGGACCATAAAGAGCTTCTATTCTGACTTGTAATATCATTGGTTCACAGCCAGCGCGACGGCGACCTACGTACAATGACGGCTCTCTGTGCGGAACTCTTGGAGCAAATTTTCCGAAGGCTGAAGAAAAGGCAAGATTACCCCATCGAAAACGTTATCGGCCCCCCAAAATTATGAGCAGTCTCCGAGATCCTCGGCCGCAACCTGGGATAGTTTACCGGTGTGGAAGATTGCATCATAAACCACATCTGCACTTTGATGATAATCGTCACCGGATATCGTTACTCTCCACTTATGCCACTCGTGATCTCCCTGTTGGGCTTCTCCAGAAGATCGTTCAAGTTGAGCTCTGGACACCACATCATACTCTCGTTCCTTTTTCCACTTATCTCCGGTGGTGGCTACCTGTCACTTTTCTGTGCTGTCATTGCCACAAGCGCTTAGCTACTAGTAGAGCCCGGGGTCAATTGCTGCCATTGCGTTGGGATTCGGTCGTAGCTTTTGGAATGCTATGAGTCGGCCGTCATGGACGTTGACCAGTTGACTTTCCGTCGTCCGCCCGAGATCTGTATCTTGTATGATGATGCTACTGGCAGTTCTTCAGAGACGCGTTAATGATGTCATTGCCCCGAGTCGATCTCTATCCAGCGCTCCGGCAAGTGCGAGAACACCCCTCCAGGCCCAATCATAAGTGATGCGTACTATGACCAATGCTGCTCTCCCTACTATCCATTCATAGCCTTTGGTATGAGCGTCGTCCTCCTATTCTCCATGATGACTTACTCGAGGGACGGTCGCTTACACGCCACTTCGCACAGCACCATCGTCAATTCTACTTGCTTGCTCCTACACGGCATCGCACATCCATTCATACTTTCTCATCGATGTCCTGAGTCAGATCCCCCGTACTCGAAAATGGCACGCGCCGCGGGAGCCGCGGATGTAGGATGCCGTATCTCGCAAACTCCGTATAGCGAAGGCGGCATCATACCGCTTCATCACGCCTGTTTGCCAGGGGCGGTGATCCCAGTATTGGCGCACTCGGGGATTCGCTGACCTTGCACCCCAACATCGACGCGGCACGAATGGTCCGCATTGCGTCTTCCTGCGCTGCCCAGCAAGACAAAGCAGGGCTTTCGGCAAGTCTACCGGCAACCTGCGAACGACAGACGAGGACCTTAATGCGGCCCTTCGCGGAGAGGACCCAGTTTGCGAACCTTTCGGCTCCATCGATCCTACCGGACGGACCTACTCGCTCGGCTGCCCACAATCGATGCGCTGGAGCTACACGTTGATGCAGTGGAGATCCTGGACTCCGCATGGGAGGAAAACCGCACGCTGGCGGACTTTGTGTCGTGGGAGTTGCGCATCTTGTATCCCCAGCCCATATCCTGAAGTCATCGTTAATTGGGATGAAGAAGTCTCGTTACTCGATCGCGTGCCACTGGGTGTTGGGCTCCACCTCGGCGTGGAGCTGTCGGTCCCACGGCTTTGGTAGAAATACCACTAAAACTGCCCGGGGGATTGATGACGTTATTGGGAGGCGGTCATGGACAAACCACGGTAGGTGAATGACTTGTTCAAGTTCCTTCCGAGCACCACTCGGGAATCGAGTCTCGTATTCAAAAAAAAAAAAAATTGAGTCTCGTAATAGCGTGCGCCGTACCGTGACTTCCCATACTGTGTGGGCCGCGATGAGTTGCTTATGCTATACTATGATACTTGGTGTACGTGCGCTATTTATGCTGTTGCCACTACATATTCTCCCACTCCTTCCACGTCCGTTATAATTAATTGCGTTGGTAAATTGATTTCGTCGAGGCAGCTATACAAATTAGTACGGTAGTGCATCGGGACCGGCAAAGACCGACGACCCTCCGATCGCTCTAACCGATATATCGCTAGGTCCACCGGCAATACAATCCCGCACTTGTTTTTGGTGATGAGTTGATGGAACAGCTGACCCCCATCCGTCTCACGGAAAGTATATCGACCATCCAAACTGCGCGTGACTTCGCTCTTCGACTCTCATGAACAAGTTGAATATCTGTGGCTACCCTTAAAGACCTTATTAGGCCTTATTCCTGAGTTGATGCCCTGGAGGCAAAAGAATCATCGACAACACAACCTATAGCACCGATTCACCGGGGCCAGAAATTATTGTCTTCGCGTGCGCCTCACCCACTTCTACCGTCACTTGCATGCGCTGACAGTGGCGCTCAGGTCGGATGACATCTTTCCATAGGCCTCGAAAGCACTGTTTGGGGTTGGCCGAGCCAAAGTTTTTATGGAGCTCTACACCCGTAAAGACCAGCGTCATGATCGGTTACGCTGTTCTCAACTCGATGGACTTCCGTGGCGCTATTTCCATTCTCATTGATCTCACGAGGTCGCATTCCCTCTGCCCCATTGGTAAATCCAGAACGTTAGCTCAGTCACGAATGCATTGAGCGTTACCCTTCACTCTATTCCTTCTCGAGTGTCACCCTAAGATATGTCTGGAGAGGGAGACGCACCTGAATTTCTCAGTGATATGGTGATACCTTCAACGTTGCAAGGTCGGATACTTACTCTCCAATAATTTACGCTCTAGATGCTACACACGCGGAAAGATATAGACACCACGCCCCCAGTCGAGGTGCTGCACCTTAAGTTATGTGCTTTGAGATCTGAGCACGTTCACCTGTCTCCTTCGCGTTAGTACTTAACCCATGACTTGGGTTTCCGCAAGGAGCGAACGATACTAGTTCCCTAGTTCTCTACTACTTTGTCACCAGTCATTGAAGTTGCAGATATATTAAAACGCGTTCACCTCCACGGGATTAGGGAAAGTGGGTTTGGCCTGTAGACCAGCGATCAAACTGTAAGGGATGAAGACGCCGTTTTTACGTTGGGGGTATATAGACCCTGGTAACTCACAGCCGCCCACACCTCACGCCTCGGCGGCATGCACGCCCCACCGACCTCAACGATTGACAAGACGCTATGCCGTTCCCCACTGGGAGTCGGGGGAGACTCAAGATTTAAGGTAAGGGCACCGGGAAGAGGAGAGAATTGGACGCTCGGTACACTTAGAGTGTAATGCTACAGTATATAGGGCTGACTGCCCAAGCGCGCACAAAAATGGATTCAAAAGAAAAACTCACAGCCGGCGCACCCGATGCCAGTCCGACCCTCTGCTTGAGCGCGCTGTGCGACCTCCTACGCAAAACAAGGCTCGCGATTTTTGAAGGGCCTTACAGGGCCATGTTGGTGTTGCCTATGATCAAGGAGCTGACCGCAGCATCACAGTTTCACCAATGGCGCCGACAGTGCTCAGGCTACCATAAATTTTTGTTTTGTTCTGTTGTATTTTTTTTGTGACCGTGTAGACAGACCACGTCTGTCACAGTCTGTCCCTCACCATCACTGGCACTTTCTCTTACCAACACACACTTGATCAACCTTTAAAGTTTGCTCGTTGATCGACCGACTCGGACGACGCGACGACGCGTGAGCGCTTGAGCAAGCGCGTAACGAAGGTCTTGCAATAACTGACCCAGTCACAGTTACATCGCCACAGAACCACTCTCATACACAGCATACTCATCGACTCTCGTTTACTATCACGCAAGAGGGGACATAATTTGAAGGTTCCCCGAAGCTTTGCGGGAACTGCTCTAACGGTCCCCGGTCACCACTGGATCGGTGTCTTACACAGTACGCTCATGGGCACTCGGGTACGACCGTACGAGACAACTCTCTGACATTGTTTTCATAGAAACTTTTGATGAACATGGGTCAAGACTCTCCAAATTTGTCGCCCCCGTGGCATCCTTCCTGCGCTGCTCAATTGCACGCGCTCCCTGTGGAACTCCTCGCCCACATCTTTACTTTCTGCACAGAGGCGCCTGACAGTCCACCTCTCCCATATCCTGCCTGGTTGCCTATCACCCATGTCTGTCACCATTGGCGTACAATTTCGCTTAACCATGCCCCACTATGGGCTTCCATCACCTGTGGATTGTCATTACGTTGGGTCAAGGTCTTCATGGAGCGCTCCCGAACAATGCTGATGGACTTCGACATTCGCGTTGACCCTCTATGGGGAAATACCATGAACCACAATGCTGGTCTCTATCATGGCGATATTATCCAAATTCTCGCAGATTTCACGCGAGTCCGCTCTCTCCGCCTTACAGGAAGTCGCCGTACTATCCTCCCCATCGTAGATTCGCTCCGCAGCTCATTACCCATTCAGAGCCTTTCCTTCTGCCTTCACGATCACGGAGAGAAATTCGTCCTTTCTGACGATCTGTTTGGGGGAAAGGCTCCGATTCGCCGCCTACAGTTCATCGGAAATGGCGCCATTGTCGCGCCTCACTGGCTCCTCCGCGGTGTCACCCATTTCACGAGTACAGAGACAATGCTCTCTGAACTTCTCGACGTCCTCCGTCATATGTCCGCACTTACGTATTTCGAGTTTCGACCTGGTTACCTGTGCTGGAGAACATCAGACGTGGATGAACGACGCTCCTCGCCGATTCAAATGCCACAACTCAGGAACTTGATTGTCCGTCCGACGGGTCCTACTCACTTTAGACTGCTGAATCAGCTGCTTTTGTTGCACGCGGGTGCGAAGAGGCGGCTGGAGCTAGGTGCACAAGGGTCTTACGATTGGATTGTTAATGAGGATTGCATGGATGGCCTCTCGTCGGTCGTCGAAGCTGTGAACGGATTTCAGCATATCCATCTTTCGGGAGGGCGTAAGGAAGGCTGGTTTCGCATGTGGACTGGGGGCGCGGTTACGACCTGGGAAGACGCCGAGTTCTGTCTCTGTGCCGAATGGACTGAGGTCCCTAAATATCAAAGATATCTTCATGGAAACGTATCGGCGTCCCACTTGATCGCATTGTGTGACGTGCTAGGCGCAGCACGGGTGCACAGGCTCGTGATCAATTCGCCCTCTCTCGGCATGTCGAAGTCATACTGGTGGGAACTACTGGAGACACTTCCCGGAGTCGAAGAGTTGGAACTATATTCCACCAGCGTGGACGCATTAGGTAGCGCGTGGATGGAAAACACGGCAAAACGTGCAAGAAAGGCCCCTGCTGTGCTGCCCGTACTGCGGAAAGTACGGATTCTGGCCTCTGAATTCGATCAGCCATCGCACCAGTACGCAATAATTGGGGACATCCCCGCACGCAGGATAGTGCGGCTCCCGAATTCTACCGAAGGCGATATCACATCGTCCCCGGAGGCGGTATCTGCGGAGAAGGAGCTCGAGGACATGTCAAGCGGGTTGCTGAGGTTGTTGCAGGGTTTAGGTAGAGATATAAATGTGGATTCAGAAAAAGGGAAAGGCAAAAAAGGACGGCGGGGATGATGGGATGGTCCTCACACACATCTAACTAGTAGCATGTTAGTCGTTGTAATTTAGTTGTCAGCGCGTCCAATTTCTTACCAGCCAACCGTCGAAAGTACACTTGCGGACGCCGACCACCGATTCGGACACGAGAATCCCTCTTTGCGGCGATGATGTCATCGGGGCCTTCGCAAGGTGCACGAGGTTTCTGATTTTGCACCCCACGCGCTATTCTTCAAGGAGGTCCCCCTCCCATCACCCTCCTGAGCGATCTGTTTGGCGGACGTGCGCCCATCGGCAAGTAGGATTCATTGGGATCTCCATCGTCGCACTAGCTTGACGTCTAGCAAGGAGGTGCCACCACCGAGATTTTCTCAACGCCGTCAGGTGCCTGCGCTCCAAATATGTATGCTGCAGCACGCGGCACACAGGAAAGGTAAGCAGAACGCAGACGGTGCCGCTCGACCCTCCAGTCGAGATGCTGCACTTTAAAATTCAAGGACAGTCACCTGACTTCATCTCGACTCACGACTTGCGTCGCCGTAAAGTTGGAGTTACAAGGGGCCTTGGGAGGTCCGCACATTCACCTTTTTAGCAGGAGCGAGTTCGGCTTCAGCTTATGTAGTTACCGTATTAGCAACAAGACTGCGAGGTGTGAAGACGCCGTTTATTGGTTTGGAGTAGGCTAAGGACCTACGGATCCTGAGTGATACACCACCGCCTCCGATCCCGCCGAGACCAGACTAGTCCTTCACTTAACTGCACCGTACGACTTCCTCCATGCAACGTGGGCGTGAAAACTTGCTTTTGACGTACGCATTTTCGAGGCGCCTTGCGGGTAATTCTGGAATTATCGATCGAGGAGCTGGAATTCGACGCCTGTGCAGTGGAGAGCCTTGAGATACACGTAGCAGGGAACGGTACGCCAGTGGCCTCACCCCTACCAGTACTGCAGTATTTTTCGTTGCATAGAGGAGGACAGTGGGATAATGTATCGCTGCATGTGTTTCTGGTCGGTCTACAGTAAGACAGAGTAAGAAGGCACAGGCGGAGCCTTGGAGCCGCCACCGCATGGTCTTTGAGCGGCAAGTACTCATTCTTCTCTTGCGTGTGCCATCTGTCTTTTCTAGTTGGTCTAGGGAATCAGAATTCTTTCTTTTTCGCCCGACCGCCGCACCCTGTTGATTGTGAAGAGGAAGTGAAGAGGATTGGTGATGGGGTCCGGGGATTTTGTCCGGTCCTCCTCGGCTTGCTCCGGGAGGGCCTGCGCGCCCAGCAACTCACGTCACAAGAAACCCCGGTCCTCATCGCGGCCTCATCGGGCTCATCTTCGATGAACAAGTGCTTCGCGCTTTCACCCGCTCGTTTTTTCTTCACATACCATACCATTAGACGTTTGCCGTCTCGTAGTATCCGTCAGGACTCTTTTTCCCCCTTATCGCTGCTTTGTAATACACCCAAGGACAAGTTCCTTGTTGCCTTTTCGCGCGGCCCAACATCCCATGCTGAGCGCCGTCTTTCCTTCCCTTTCCTTTTTACCCGGCTTCGCACGAAACTCGTTCCCATGAGAGCTGAGTCCACAAAGATCGTGTCCAAGTCCGTACAGTAGACTCGGACGTGTCGGATGCCGTTAACACAAGAGGCACATTTAATGAACGTGCATGTACCCCGGTTCACTGCACCATATCATAGCTATACGATAACGCCGACGGTGCACACATCCCTCCCCGCGCAACCATCAATCTGGTCATGTGATGGCTGGCGTCATTGCCCCCCCTTTTCGATCCATCCTTTTCGATCCATCGTCTTTGCCCCTTTCTCTCTTTCTTCATCAAGAAACTCTTAAAGGTTGATCAGGGAGGCCCACCCAGCAACCAGGACTGAATCACTCTCTTACTCATACGCAGTACGCTCGTCAACTCTTGGGTACGACACAGCTATTGAAATTGCTTTCCTAGACAACTATCGATGAACATGAGCCTGGGTCAAGACTCTCCAAGCTTGTCGAGCTCGTCGCGTCCTTCCTGCGCCGCCAACTTGAACGCACTCCCTGTAGAACTCCTCGCATACATCTTCACCTTCTGCACAGACGTGTCCGACAATCCACATCTCCCGTATCCTGCCTGGCTACCTATCACCCATGTCTGCCATTATTGGCGCACAACTGCGCTTAGCCATGCTCCACTATGGACTTCTATCACCTGTGGATTGTCATTACATTGGATTAAGACTTTCATGGAGTGCTCCCGACCAATGCTGACGAACTTCGACGTCCAAATTGCCCCTCTAGGATCTCTATCAGATGTGCAGATAAATGCCATGGCCCATTATCAGGAAGATATTATCCCACTTCTCTCAGATTTCACGCGTGTCGGCTCCCTCTGCCTTACAGGAACTCACAGTACCGTCCGCCCCATCATTGATTCGCTCTGTCGCTCTCTACCCGTTCATACCCTTTCCTTACGCCTTGAGGACAACCACGAGAGAAATCGTTTCATCCTCCCTGATGATCTGTTTGGGGGAAAGGCACAGATTCGCTACCTCCAGTTCACTGCGGGTTGCCAAATTGTTGCGCCACACTGGCTCCTCCACAGTGTCACCCATTTCACAAGCGCAGAGACGATCTCGCCCTCTGAACTCCTCGATGCCCTCCGTCAGATGCCCGCACTTACGTATCTAGAGTTTCATCCTCTTTCTTTCTTATGGAGCAACTTAGACCTGGACAAACTTCGCGCCTCACCGATCTATATGCCACACCTTATGAACCTGATCGCCCACTCAAGTTTTTGTCCCGATACTGTTATCTTTCTGAATCAGCTGCTTTCGTTACGTGCGGATGCAAAGAGGCGACTGGAACTACATCTATCTGGGTTTTGCGACTGGATCTGTCATAACGATTGGATCGAAGGTCTTTCACCAATCCTCAAAGGTGCGGGCGGGTTCCAGAACATCCATTTCTCAGGAGAGCAGAAGGAAGGCTGGTTTCGCTTGTGGACCGGGAGCGCGGCTACTGTCTGGGAGGATGCCAAGTTCTGTATCTTTGCGGAATGGAGGCAGCTTGGAGGAACATACACGAATATAAGTCACTCATCGTCGCGCTTCGTTGCGCTAGGTGTGGCCCAGGCGCGCAAGCTGGTGATCGATTTACCCTCCCCCCATCCGGAGAAGTTCTGGTATAGAAAAAAAGACCTGTCGAGGTCATATTGGTGGCAGCCGCTGGAGAGGCTTCCCGGAATCGAAGAGTTGGAGCTGCGTTCCACCGTTGTACGTAGAATAGCCGGCGCATGGGAGGTACGTGAGGCACCTGCTGTGCTGCCAGCATTGCGGAGAGTACGGATCGTGGCACCCGAGCTCGATCTACTATCGCCTCAGTACGCAATAATTGGGGACCTCCGCCCCCGCAGGATAATACGGCTCCCAAATTCTACCGAGGGCGATGTCACGCTGTTCCCGGAGGTGGTATCTGTGGAGAAGGAGATCGAGAACGTGTCGAGCGGGTTGCTAACGTTGTTGCAAGGCTTAGCCGGGTGACGAGGGATGTTGGGATGGTTGTTGTATACATGGCACACTTGCCGCTATATAATACAGTAGACGTCAGCGTATCTTCAATTTTTGACTCTCCATGTAAGTTACTGTCGACACGCGCTGATCAAATATTTCTCGGCGAATGATTTGATTGCCATCGTGCCGTTTCCTCTGTTTCTCTGCACATTCTCTACACTACACTGTGAAAGCCTGACATGCAAATTAGGCAGCTAGGTACGTATGTGTAATGAATTGGTTGTCTTTCATGAGATCGAATGCTTGTTGTCGTTCCCGAGCCAAGGCTCCTGAGACTCGAGACGTTTACGCCAAGGTTTACGCTACTGGTGGACCTCAAGATATAATCAGTGGCAATAGCGGAGACTACTGTAGATTTTTCCAGCTTCAAATTGAGCCGGGTTGCCTCTGCGCAAGGGCCACTTCCCAAACAAGTGAAGCAACCCCAGGCTGCCGTGGGTTCGCGTGGTGAGAAGCGGCGCAGCTGGTCGTTCAGGCCTCCGCGCTGCGTATAACTTTGCAGAGACCCCCTCTAGGATAGGGGACGCGCGTCTCTCTAAAATTTATAAGGGCGTGCGAGTGTGCGAGGCACTGGGGAGCACGGGGAAGGAACTCACTGGGCCATTAGAACTCTGAAGTCTCAGAGAGAAGACACTGAAATTTACAAGGTTTTCAGGGTATAGATGCAGGAAGTATTCATACAGGAAAGCAAAGAAACAGATATAAAGATAAAGAGCAACCAAGCGAGGTCACAAA